>UESW01002483.1:35201-167035 GCA_900491605.1 Calamus simplicifolius | reverse complement strand
ATCGATCTCGGACCGTTGCGATTGGTCCGATCGTCGATGATCCGATGGTTGCGATTGATCCAAGCCCTGATCTCGATCGATCATGACCGATCTCAGACCGTTGCGATCAGTCCAATCGGCGATGATCCAACGGTTGCGATCGATCCAAGCCCTGATCCCGATCGGCCACTGCCAATATCAGACCGTGGAGATTGGTCCGATCGCCGACGATCCGATGGTTGTGATCGATCCAAGCCCTGATCCCGATCGGCCCAACCGATCTTGGACCGTGGCGATCGGTCCGATCATCGATGATCGATGGTTGCGATCGATCCTTGCCGTGATCCCGATCAGTCATGACCGATCTGGACCGTTGCGATCAGTCCGATCGCCGATGATCTGATGGTTGCAATCGATCCAAGCCCTGATCTCGATCGGCCATGACTGATCTCAATCGTTGCAATCGGTCCGATCTCAGACGATCCGACGGTTGCGATCGATCCAAGCCCTGATCCCGATTGGCCACGACCGATCTCGGACCGTTGCAATTGGTCCATCGCTGATGATTCGACGGTTGCGATCTATCCAAGCCCTGATCTCAATCGGCCACGATCGATCTCGGACCATTGCGATTGGTCCCATCGCCGATGATCCGACGGTTGCGATCGATCCAAGCCCTAATCCCGATCGACCACGACCGATCTTGGACCATGGCGATCAGTCCGATCGCCGACGATCCGATGGTTGCGATCGATCCAAGCCCTAATCCCGATCAGCCACGACCGATCTCGGACCGTTGCGATCAGTCCGATCACTGACGATCCGACGGTTGCGATCGATCCAAGCCCTGATCCGATCGCCACGACCGATCTCGGACTGGCGATCGGTCCGATCGCCGATGATCTGATGGTTGCGATCGATCCAAGCCGTGATCTCGATCGGCCACGACCGATCTCGGACCGTTGCGATTAGTCCGATCGCCGATGATCTGACGGTTGCGATCGATCCAAGCCCTGATCCCGATCGGCCACGACCGATCTCGGACCGTTGCGATCGGTCGATCGCCGACGATCCGACGGTTGCGATCGATCCAAGCCCTGATCCTGATCGGCCACGTCCGATCTCAGACCGTTGCGATCAGTCCGATCTCTGACGATCCGACGGTTGTGATCGATCCAAGCCTTGATCCCGATCGGCCACGATCGATTCCGGACTGTTGCGATCGGTCCGATCGCCGATGATCGATGGTTGCGATCGATCCAAGCCTGATCCTGATCGGCCACGACCGATCTCGGACCGTGGCGATCGGTCGATCGCCGATGATCCGATGGTTGCGATATATCCAAGCCCTTATCCCGATCGGCCACGATCGATCCCGGACCGCTGCGATCGGTTCGATCGCCGACGATCCGACGGTTGCGATCGATCCAAGCCCTAATCTTGATCGGCCACGACCGATCTCGGACCGTTGCTATCGGTCCGATCGCCGATGATCCGACGGTTGTGATCGATCCAAGCCCTGCTCCCGATCGGCCACGACCGATCTCGGACCGTTGCGATCGGTCTGATCGCCGACGATCCGACGGTTGCGATCGATCCAAGCCCTGATCCCGATCGGCCACGACCGATCTTGGACCTTTGCGATCGGTTCGATCGGCGACGATCCGATGGTTGCGATCGATCGAAGCCATATCGATCTCGGTCGCGATGAACGATAGCGGACCATCGCGATCGATCCGATCAGCGATGATCCGACGGTTGCGATTGATCGAAGCCATGATCGATCCCGATCGGCGATGACCGATCCGACGCTTGTACCAAAATTAATTTTTTTAAAACAATTGTGACGCAGTTCGTTGCGTCGCAATATTTTATTTTTAATTTTTTTATCTCTTAATTATATTTTTATAAAATTTAATTTTTTAAAAACATTGCGACATAATTCTTGCATCGCTAAATTAAAAATTATTTTTATTAATTTACTATTTTATTGCATCGCTATTGCGTCGCTAATTAACATAATTAATTTTTTAAAAAATCATTGCGATGCACTCAGTTGCGTCGTAATATTTTTATTTCATAATTATTTTTAATATTTTTATAAAATTTAATTTTTTAAAAAATATTGCAGTACTTGCATCGCTAAATAAAAAATTATTTTATTAATTTACTATTTATTGCATCGCTATTGCATCGCTATTTAACATAATTAATTTTTTAAAAACATTGCGACGCACTGAGTTGCGTCATAATATTTTTATTTCATAATTATATTTATAAATATTAATTTTATTTAAAATTATTGTATCACAATTATTGCGTCGCTAAATAAAAAATAAATTTTCTAATTTTTTGGTTTATTACGTCGCTAATGCGTTGCTATTTAACATAATTAATTTTTTATAAACATTGCGACACTGAGTTGCGTCGTAATTTTTTATATTTCATAATTCTATTTTATAAAAACTAAATTTAAAAATATTGCGACGCATTACTTGCATCGCTAAATTAAAAAATTATTTTTTTGATTTTTGGTTTATTGAGTCGCTAATGCGTCGCTAATTGCGTCGCAATGTTTTGTTGTCGCGGAGGCATCGCAATGTGGTCGCAATTTAGCGACGCAACGATGCGTCGCTAAATTTGCATCGCTATTTCAGTATTTTCTTGTAGTGTAAAACTCCTTTTGAGTTATGGACTGAAAGAAAACCTAGTTTAAGGCACCTGAATATTTGGGGTTGTCCAGTAGAAGCATGAGTGTATAATTCACATGAAAAGAAATTGGATTCCTGAACTGTCAGTGGTTACATTATTGGTTACCTAGAGAACTCCAAAGGGTACATGTTTTATTGTCCAAACCATAGTTTTAGAATTATTGAGACAGGCAATGCCAAATTCATTAAGAATGGTGAAGTTAGTGGGAGTGCTGGTAAATAGATTGTGGATATCAATGAAGTAAGGGTTAATGTTTTATTACACATAAATGTTCCTGAATCTATAATCTTTCCATACATTGTTCTAGAATTATAAAAATAAAGCAATAATGAACAATGTTTGAATGAAGTAATACCCCATGAAGAGCCTAATCTACCAATAGCTAACAAAATTGAACCATGTGGAATAGCTTTAAGTAAACCTGTAAGGATACAAAAATCAACCATTTCAGATGATTATTTGGTTTCTTTGCAAGAGTCAGATTTTGATCGTGGCATTGATGAAGATCCTGTTTCATTTTCACAAGCCATTAACAGTGATAAGTCTGATAAATGAATTAATGTTATGAAAGATGAATTAAAATCAATGGCTAAAAACAATGTCTGGAATCTTATCGAATTGCCAGAAGGTTCTAAACGAGTTAGATGTAAATGGGTTTTTAAGACCAAACATGACTTGAATGGTAATATTGAATGTTTTAAAGCTAGACTTGTCGTTAAGGATTATACTCAAAAGGATGGCATTGATTATAAAGAGATCATATGATGTGTAAACTTAAGAAATCAATATATGGACTTAAGAAAATTTTGCTGGTTGTGTTGACAGTAGAGAGTCAACATTTTGCTATCTATTTCTATTGAAAGAAGGGGTAATTTCATGAAAAAGTGCCAAACAATCTTCATTGCCTCATCCACTATGAAAGCAGAGTTTGTAGCCTATTATGAAGCTACAATTCATGCATTATGACTACGGAACTTTATTTCAGGACTTGGGGTTATCGACACTATTACCAAGCCACTGCAAATTTATTGTGATAATTCCGTGGCAGTTTTCTTCTTTAAAAATGACAAATATTTCAGAGGTGCTAAACATATGAAATTAAATTACTTTACTGTCAAGGAGGAGGTTCAGAAACAAAGAGTGTGCATTTAACATATTAGAACGGATGATCCTTTAACTAAAGGTTTACAAACACTTAAAAAATATGTATATAGAATAGGTCTTGGTTGTATTGAAGATTGATTATGATGATGTTATTGATAGAGATATAGACTAAAAGATATGCTTTATGTTATGTCTTTACATTTTAATGAGAATTCATTTTGAGCAATGTGTGCCATTTACTATATATGTGCATGTGTCTAGTATTTACAAAGAGTATTTGATCTAGTGTGTAGAGTACGGCTTACACACAGAAGACTAGATCATCGTTCTTTTGGAATACAAGTTTATTGTTCACAGTTTTAGATGGAATTGGACACACCATCAGTAGAACTGTAGCACAAATTTTTAGTAGGTCTGTCTTGACTACGAGGAATGGTTTATTCTAACTATTTGTGCTAGTACACTTGTGTGTATTGAACAGGACCCAGTTGAGTTAATTATTTTATACTGACTTTATAAAATAATTTAAAACTCATGAATATTATGATTACTTATGCTCTTAATCCGAATTCTATTTCTAGACACGTGTATGTAGTGATTATTGCTTTGATTACATATAGAGTGAGATTCTAGATGAGTCAATTAACTCAGTGGGTTGGGCAATAACATTATATATATGGTGAATATTAATAGTTGAAGGAATCCACGTCATGTTAATTTGGATTGATGATATCCCCTTGAGAAAGCTTATAAGTTTTGATTGTATCAAATCTTGCAAGTGGATTTTGAATCCGATACATCAAATAAGTTAAGTGATAAGTCTCAAGGATAATAACAGCCAATTAAATTATATTATCAGTAATTAAATTTAATTGGTGGATATCTATAATCTTAACGTGGGAAGATAATAAGTATTTAATATTAAGGCTCGAAAATATAAATTCGAATGTGATTAGGAGTACAATTATAATTCTTTAGTGGAATGAATTGTAATTTACGTAATTGAATCCTAACCCGGGATAGGATTAGGAGATTTAATTACATGGGAAGTCCTTTTCATATTTGCCTATTGGTCCCTGTTGTAGCCCTATAAATACCCTCTCAGTTGGTTGCTAGGGTTAATTTTTGAAGAAAAAGAAAAACAAGAAACCCTAGGTCGGCCGAGAGATCCCACCATCTTATGAGAGAAGGAAGGTATTTCGGGAATACAGCGGAAGGCTAAAAGGTTGAGGTCGAGCAATCAAATCAAAGTGTTCCAACGTTCAAGTCTGAAGGTATGATCTTATACTCATAGATTAGAACGGTAAAAGATTTTTGTATTACTCATATACGCTATAGCCGTGATCTTGGGGGTATTCCGCGCTCCCCAATAGTTATGACACTCTTCAGCTCATTAATATGATATGTTTCTGGTTTTATTAAATTATTTCTTGTTCCTTATCCTTATATACTCTTGATGTTTTGAACAAGAAAATTACTGTGTCTTTAAGAGATATATAATTTATGTGACTTAATGTGATAAGTTGCTAATACAGTAGTATATAGAAAGGAGTATGCAATTTAGATGTATAAACTGTCATAACTCTTATTATATAATTTATTATATTAAAGTCAATCATGATAAAAGAATGGCCTTATGAAATTTAATTTTACATGCCTAATACTTACACTATCAAATATATGCTTACACTATCAAATATTAATGTCATAAACTATCGGCCCAAGTGAAAGAATGTTAGATTAAACTTTGTGTGCAGAAAGCGAAGAGTCACAAATATTAGATTAATCTTTACGAAACGTGTCGAAGGAGTTGCAACGATTAGATTAATCTGTTAGCGTCGAAGGCGTTGCCTGTTTCTCCAACTGGCCTGGTATGCGAAAGGGCCATCAGTTTTTCTTTTAATTGGTAGTTAATGGTCCGAAAGTTTAAGCCATTAATATTAAGCTATTAATTATGATATTTGATGAAATTAAATTTTAAGCCATAACCTTAGGCATTTGATGGGAGTACTAGATTGAAAGTTATTTATATATATATCAATTGGTCTTTAAGAAAGATAGCAGATTAGAGAATCCATCAAATTGTCTGCTACATAGGAAATAAGGTTAAGGGAGAGAAATCAATTGTTTCAATCAAAACCTAATCAGATTCAAATTATTTATTATGATAAATTCTGCATCAAGTAAGTATTTTATAGTTGATTTTATGTAACAAATTATTTATTGAAGATCCTATATACATAATAGGAGTAGCTCGTGATGTTGGCGAAGCCGATGGAGAGGGAGCTACCCGCGAGCTCGAGATCGCCGAGGTAGCCAAGGAAGAGCATGGAGATCATGGCATGCAACTAGAGGACCAGCCTAGTAACAGCTGTGGGGATTGATATCTTTCCTATGACTCTCATTTCCTCGACAACCTGATGAACCCAATCCGTATGATCCATTAGTAGAGGATCGATATAGTTTCTATCTACTACTTCCAAGTAAAAGTTTGATTCCATATGGCTTTATATATATATATATATATATATATATATATATATATATATATATATAGAAGAGCCTAAGTTATGCACAAGTTCTGGTTGCAGGCTAGTTACCTCGGAGAGAGTTGGCCATCTTTGGAGGTCCTCTTCCTTCATTGTGGGGGATTAAGATGTTGGACATTTTGAGAAGAAAGAGAAAGGAGAGGAGGGTGTGGAAGAGTCTCTGAGGAAAGCCAATATAAACGAATAGGTGCCTTGTTTATAAAAGGAAAGAAATATAATGTCTTGTGCATGGGTGGCAGATAAGTAGCTACAGGCTAATATGTTGCAATAATGTTATAGTAGAAATAACAAGAATAGGAACAACTAAAAATGAAGGCTAGTTTTGTATACATCCAGGAAAATCTGCAGGGATGTGAATTAAGGATTTTCCAAAAAATTTAAATTGCTTTATTATCAGTTTTAAAAGGAAAAAACCATAAGGATTGAGAAACTTGCCTATCAGCATTTGAAGCGTCTAATAATGCAAAAGAACATACTGCATGTTGACAAAACAATGAATATAATTTCATGGGGAAATCATGCATTAATGACCTTACAGACAGAAAAATGCAGAGAAAATGGCAAGAGGAATGAAACCTGCTGAGAAGTCAAAGATAATAGATGTCTTATCATCATGTATTGTTAAGCGATCATTGACCGGAATTTTGGTCCCAAGAGCAAACAGAAGTTTCTGCTGAGTGATAGGAGCTGAAAGTTTCAATTGAAATGCCATGTAGATTTTGGCTTGCTCAACCACAACTGTGGGTGGAAGAGAAGTAGTCTGCAACTGTCCCTCATTTAATTTGACCTCTGGACTAGTTTTTCCACCTAAATAGTATTGTTGAATATGAGGTCTGCCAGTCCTGCCCATCCAACCCACCATTGCACTGGAGCCAACCATCATTCCATCCTTTGAGAATCCCATCCCAATCCATCCAGTGGCATACATCGTAGATATGATAATGCTCAAACATTATCTTGGTCCTTGGAGTACTGCCAGAGCCAAAGCTTTATGGCATAAGAGCAAGGAAGCCACGCCCCATGGCCAACGACTTCCCAAAGTAGTAGTACTAGAGGCCCATGGGGAAGAGAGAGATACGAGCCGATAGGATTCAAAGAAAGTAAGGTGGAGGAGGAGAGTGGGAGGTTGCCGTCCCTTCGATTGAAGACAGATGAGAGGGCTAGTTTTTCGGTGGCCATGTGGTCTAGTGGTGGTTAGTGGGTGGTACTGGAGGTCATGGTTTCTTTTAGGTAGTGTTTGATAGAAAAAATATTATTCATGAAAAAGTGTACGGGATAGAGTTTATCTCCTGGCTATCCCTAAAGATATCCATTATTCCATTGATCATATCAAATGCAAAAAGATAAATCCATAGGATAACTTTTTTTTACTCTTATTTGGAGGGATAACCAACTATTCCTGCATTTTCTAGGGAATAAATTAAGGGGATATCCAATGGTTAACCATGGTTTATCCCTTTTTTTAACTTTATTCCTAGCTATTCCTTATAGTTATGGCTTTTGGGAATAAGAGGGGATATCCCCTCTTATTCCCTATTTTAAATACTACCTTAAGATAGTGTTTGATAGAAAAAATATTATCCATAGATAAGTGTACGGAATAGAGTTTGTCCCCTGGCTATCCCATTGATCATATCAAATGCAACAAGGTAAATCCATAGGATAACTTTTTTTTACTCTTATTTGGAGGGATAACCAGCTATTTCTGCATTTTGTAGGGAATAAATTGAGGGGATATCCCATGGTTAACCATGGTTAACATGGATTACCCTTTGGTTAACTTTATTCCCAGCTATCCCCTGTAGTTATGGCTTTTGAAAATAAAAGAGAATATCCCTTTTATCCCCTATTTCAAACACTACCTAAAGTCTCTCTGGACCGATTTGAGGACAAAACGAAAAGATGATGCGGATGGAGTTAGGGGTAAGTTGCGCAGGAATAAGATGGTACATATTCAACAAATTTACAAAAAAAGGATGCAGAGGCAGCCGTAGGCCACACTTAAAAAATTCTTTGTACAACGCAACCTTCCCGGTTGCATGGAAGTAACCCTATCTTCGGGGAGGGAACGAAAAGTTGAATGTTATTTGGGATCCCAAACCGAGCCCTAAGATTCCTAAGATCTTGAGAGGATGTGGCTGAGGCGATCTCCATCGGACCGGCCGATTTAGGGGTAGCTACCGAAAATCCTACCTCATGACTAGTGGATGAAGAAGAAACCCTAGGGGATTGGGATAGTGCCCTAGACACTGGCCGTGGAGCTGGTTGATCCCCGCGAATGATCACGCCTCGAGAGCTCGGCGACACGCCTGGATAATCTCTTCACGAGAGGACTCGATCAGTGGGATTTTGCCTTTCCCATCTTAACGGGATCCATGAAGAAAAAAAGAGGAGAGAAAAGTCGACTAACTTGAACTTGGAAGAATGAAGACACAGAAGAGGCAACAAGAATAAAAGGCAGGGGGGGTAGAGAAAATGAGCCCTTTTTAATATATTTCGAATATAACACCTCGAGCGCCACAAAACCACGCGGCCATCCCCGAGTGGGACGGGCAGATGAAAGGTATTCTCCCCTTAGGGATATGTGCCCTCCTTTTCTTTTTTTCAAAACGTCATCTATCGTATATACAAATTTAAATTCAATTTTCCGCCCCTCCCCCTTTTTGCACTGCGGCAGGCCTGAGCATAAGGGGCAGGGGCGAGGGGGCATATGATACGATCGGTCAACAGAGAATAGGTTGGAATCCTGGGCGGCCCCGAGTCTTGGGCGGCCCCCAAACCCTGGGCGGCTCCTGGTTCTGGACGGCCCCCAAGCTCTGGGTGGCCTCCTGGTCTGGGCGCCTCCAGTCCTGGGCGGCCCCCAAACCTGGGCGGCCTCCGAGCCCTGGACGCCTCCTGGCCCTAGGTGGCCCCCAAGCTCTGGGCGGCCTCCTGGTCTTGGGTGGCCCACAAGCTCTGGGCGGCCCCCAAATCCTAGGCGGCCCCCAAACCTAGACGGCTCCTGGTTCTGGACGGCCCCCAAGCTCTGGGCGGCCTCCTAGTCTGGGCGGCCCCCGAGCCCTGGGCGGCCTCCTGGTCCTGGGCGGCCCCCAAGCCCTGGGCGGCCTCCTGGTCCTGGGCGGCCCCCAAGTCCTGGGTGGCCCCCAAACCCTGGGCGGCTCCTGGTTCTGGACGGCCCCCAAGCTCTGGGCGACCTTCTGGTCTGGGCGGCCTCCCAGTCCTGGGCGGCCCCCAAACCCTGGGCGGCCCCCGAGCCCTGGGCGGCCCTCAAGCTCTGGGCGGCCTTCTGGTCCTGGGCAGCCCCCAAGTCCTGGGCTACCCGAGCCTGGGCGGCCTCCTGGCCCTGGGCGGCCCCCAAGCTCTGGATGGCCTCCTGGTCCTGGGCGGCCCCCAAGCCCTGGGCGGCCTCCTGGTCCTAGGGGCCCCCAAACCCTGGGCGGCTCCTGGTTCTGGACGGCCCCCAAGCTCTGAGCGGCCTCCCAGTCCTGGGCGGCCCCCAAACCCTAGGTGGCCCCCGAGCCTTGGGCGGCCTCCTGGCCTTGGGCGGCCCCCAAATCTGGGTGGCCTCCTGGTCCTGGCGGCCCTCAAGCTCTGGGCGGCCTCCTGGTCCTAGGCGGCTCCTGGTCCTGGACGACCCCCAAGCTCTGGGCGGCCTCCTGGTCTGGGCGGCCTCCCAGTCCTTGGCGGCCCAAAACCCTGGGCGGCCCCGAGCCCTGGGCGGCCTCCTGGTCCTGTGCGGCCCCCAAGCTCTTAAGGCTATTTTCGTATCAGAAGCACTTAACGCGACAAACTATCGTGTCCGGAACAAAGCTCAAGAATCATCAAACATCATGACGCTTTAAATGACTTGGATAAGACAAATGCCAGAACATCACCATTCATTGAAAAGCTCAAATAAAGGAGATGCTGAGCCTCTGTTTTAGAGCCAGATAACTTTTCACTAACTCTGACATTCCCTTGGGAAAACCGAAACCCATCATGACGATCCTTAGCTTCCAAGCAAGTTCCTTAGTGCCTCTGGTGTTAATTATCAGTAAACGATCACGTGGCATACTCTCGCAGTGGCTGATCTTCAATCTTATACATTAATCTTATTCAAAAAAAAAAGAGAAAGAAATATGACTCGACGCTGACGGCATGATGACGAAGACAAGAAAGCAATATTTTTAAAAATTCAAGGAGTATAAAAGGAGGGGAGATCCAGAGGGAAGGGGGGATTTTTCCTTCCTTCGACCGGAGATCTCTAACAAAGAAAATTTTTCATCTCTCTGGTGATCCGGCATCAACAGTGGCTAATTAGCATGCACTAAATGTCTTATTTCTTATGCATTGTAGACGCCATTTTACTAGTAAAAGCACTCTATTGAAATCCAGAACCTAAATCTTAAGATGGAGGAGAATACAAATCGCTGGGCTAAGAAGTGGCTCGTTACTTCAAAGTCCTGACTTTATTCGTTATGATCAAGTCTTTTGTCTTGGGTGATAAAATTTGGCCGCAAAGGAATGACAAGTTCACCAACCCTAGTTGTTCTTCAGTGCACAACTCATATGTTAAAAACTTCATTAGCTAATTGTTTCACACTGATGTGGCTGATCAAGCGGCATTAGAGTTGACGGAGGAAACAATTGATGGAACCCCCGTCTCGGCTTTCGAGGCCCCTCTCGGTCTCGGCCCCCAAGGTTCTCTTGGCCTCGGACCTCATGTCCCTTTGGCCTCGGATCTGAAGTCCCCTCGGCCTTTGCCCTCATGTCCCTTTGGCCTCGGACCTGGAGTCCTCTCGGCCTCGGACCTCATATCCTTCGGCCTCGGATCTCATAGCCCTTCGGTCTCAGACTTGGAGTTCCCTCAGCCTCGGACCTCATGTCCCTTCGGCCTCGGACCTGGAGTTCCCTGGCCTCGGATCCGAAGTCCCTCGGCCTCGGACCCGAAGTCCCCTCGCCTCGGACCTTATGTCCCCTTGGCCTTGGACTTCGTCCCCTCGGCCTCCAGGTGCAAGTCCCCCCTGGACCTTGGGTCCCCTTGGCCTTGAGCCTCAGGCGTCCCCTACCTCAGCCGTCTGACACCACCATGTGGCCACTAACCATCTGCAACTGCGCGTGGCCACTGCCCGAAATGGGGTATGCCTGACACAACTAGGCCCACCTATCACCTGTGGCGTTGCGTCTGACAGATGGTTCGCGAGGCAAAACCTCTAACATGCCCAGTATTAGTTGCGACCTGTCCATGTCAGCCTGGCCACCTGTCCGCTACCGAACAACTATACATCGGGATTAGCCACCTTCTAAAAGCGAAAAAGAGGATCTTCGAACAGTATAAGAATCCACACTCACAACGAGGAAGGGATCTGAACTCAAGTTCTCTAGCTATTTTCTATTAGCTCTTTTCCTCACTGTCCTCGAGTCGCTTAAGCGTCGGAGGGTTCCTACCGGTGCAATCGATCTATGAAGACTTCCTTGTAGGAAACTTCGAGGAGGAGGATCTTCGTTTCTCGGCATTGGAGGAACGTGACTTGGCGGCAACACACACTAATCAATATGCTCATCGAGTTCTTAAATGAACAAATTGAATGTTTGACGATAAAACGATCACCATTATTTACCTATAAAACTCCAAATTATATGTAGTGCATTGGAAATCATCTGAGTAAACTACTAACTAACAAATTTCTACATATTTTGCTTGCATCTTCATTTCCCTGCTTATAGTGTGCAAGATTATTCAGATCTTTATCCCCATACTTCACTTGGAGTACATGAACCTTATTAATCATTCCGTAGTGGCAACTGACAATTGGGTGATTGTATATTCTAAAAAGACAACTTCATTTTGCATAAAAAATAATAAAAAAAGAATACAACTGCATTGTCATATAAATAATCAAAAAGTTATAATCTCATTCCAGAGATCCTCCGAAGTTTTAATCAGACATTGACAAACAAGGTAAAGTCATGAAACAGATTAACGAGGTGGAAGCAATAATGGAAACATTAGAGGGTAGAAAAATCACAAGTGTGATGGCTTCAATCATCAGACTTGATTATATGTCATACTTGTATGGTAACTAGTTCAAGTCTAATATCCTTAATTGAGGTGACCTTAAGCAGAGGTTCTCGAGTCCTTGCAATAACTTGCAACCATGTTGCCCAAAACTGCACACTGGTAGAAGCCTTCATGGCCTTTTTGATTTTATTTCCTTGAACAAATCTACTAAACTAATCTTGAAAATGCTGCAGCCAAACAGATGTGAAACCTACCAGATGAAAGAGAGGAAGAAAATTTTCGTTTGATTGTCAAATCAAGTTTTATCACTTTACACACACATGGAGGGAGGGAGAGAGAGAGAGAGAGAGAGAGAGAGAGAGAGCACCAACATAGATTGCGATTACTGATCTCAAAATGGTTGTTAAAATATATTTAACAAAGAAGACTTATCAACATCACATCTAATGGAAACCATACTACATCAACATTACACCTAATGAAAGCCATACCTTAACCATAATGATACAAAACTATCAATTTGGTTCAATTAAGTTGCATCTAGTATGTTTGATAAGCGGTAGTTTTCTTGGACCATCTTGTCCACAGCAAGACTTCCAGAATGATACATGCAATTAACAGGATGGCAAGATCGAAACCATAACCAACTTTCCAGGAAGTTCCTGCACCTCCAACTTTAATCCCAAGAACGATATTAACTGCTGCGAAAAAAAGTGCAAGCCTCCCAGCCCAGTGGTGGTACCAATTCCAGTACTTGCGGATTCCGGAGTCCTTACCAGGTCGTAGAAAAAATGCTATCACCTGTGTAGTGGGCATTACAATCAGAACAAGCATGAATGGAAATACAATGGAATGTATGTAGACTGTTTATGATCAATCATTATTTGCAGAAAAGCTAGCTTTCATTATATTTTAAACAGGGTTAAAAGCCAGATTTACACAATCAAAAACTAAATGAAAAGTATCTATGCCAAACAGATTTTTCTCAGCCTTCTCCATGGCTGGAGAGGTCTTGAATTTGACTTAGGATGGTGGCACTCTTACCATGTTTCTCCAAAAGAAAAAGAAAAAAAAAATGGAAATTATTATCTGCAAGTGAGGATTAACCTATGATATGAATTGCAAGCATTCTCATTCTAGTTGTGCACAAAATAACAAAGTCTAGATGCCTATATCACATGTGTGGAGGCTACAACATCTAGATAGAGTTAAGATTGATGATAACCGGACAATTGTGAAAACCTGAAAGCTTGTTTTAAACAATTTACTAGTTTCCACACAAAAAGATATGCTTGAGGTCACGGTAATTTATGCCTATTTAGATTCTCAGTCCATTGCAGGTACAAATGCAATATATATATATATATATATATATATATATATATATATATAGTTGGCCACGTTCAAATGTAATCAAGCCTAAATCTGGTCATCTCTTTCATCTTTGGATCCATACAGTTCATAGATCCCAAAATGAAAAAGTGGAAAAAGTAAGTAGCTCCAGAATTCGTATGGATCCAAGTATGGAAAAGATGACCAGATCTTAAATTTGGCTGTATTCAAGTATAACCAAGTTCAGATACATACATACATACATACATACATACATATATACATATACATACATACACACACATACATATATACATACATACATACACACACACACACATACATATATACATATATATACATACATACATACATACATACATACATACATACATACATATACATACATACATACATACATACATATATATATATATATATATATATATATATATATACATATATATATATACATATATATATATATATAATATCATAATTGAGTTGTTTATAGGCAGTGACAGATAATGCTGCACATCGAAAAATGTTAGCTTGTACCACTGAGCATTATAATAAATCAACTTATGAAGTTGCCTACAGATAGAAATGGATGTTTCCAAATTTTTCTTCCACCATAAACCATAAAAACTGAAAGTTGAACTTAAACCACAAGAAGTGAAAAAAGCACAACTCAATACAGCAAAACTCAATGTTTCACCATGTACAGAGAGTTTACTCATGTTTCGCTATGTACAAAGAGTTAACTCAAACTATCAGTAAAATCATAATTTTTGTTCCCCAATTTTTTTTTCCTATTTTGATTTATTTTGACCCCTAGTTCTCAGATAACCTTAACTATAATGGATAGCCATTACAAAAAAGGTTAACCTGGCTGTCCAAAGTTTCTCTAGTAGATCATTCCACCCAACAATTCTCATTGCTCTAGCTTGGTCCATTATATCTTTCCTAATGGCTCCCATCCAGGATATCATGATGTCTTCCTCTCTTCTTTTATGAGCTTTTTGACTCAAACATGATATCTTTTCCTTTCTAGGGACCAAATGATTTTGTTGCATGTGTCCATATTCTTCATTGCTATATGACTATCAAATCCAGTTCTTACTCTTCCTTGATATTACTTGTTCCAAATACCATCCTTTCTGGTTTTACTTTTTATTTAAAATAATTCAGTACCTAAGGGGTTTCCTTTGCTCATTTTTCTTAAAATGTTTATTAAAGATAATGGTCATATAATCCAATGCACTTCTTTTCTAGTTCTTTACTCAACCTGTGCGGCTTTTAAGGTTTTACTTAAAATCTACCTCCAATTTCTCACCTTTCTAATGCTCCACTTTATACCTACACTCACTTTATTGCTGAAAATAGTAATCCATTACAATATTTTTGGCACTGGCATTTCTATAAAAAATTGTTTGTTTCAAAAGCATGTGGCACACAAATAAGACCAAAGGGCTCCTCAACAAATTTTCTTGACCATCATTATTCAAAGTCTCTTTCAGTTCATATATTTTTTTCAGTTTAAGATGATCTCTATGTTAGAGATCTATAAAAATCTACACACAAATATTGTATAAATTAATTCATTGAATAATAACAGGATCAATGTATTACCTCCAGCCATTGTTTATGATCTACCTCTTGAGGATCTGGATTAGGATCTTGATTGAGTTGAATGCTTCCAATCAATGAGCAATTGCACAATAATGGTGTATGCCCTCAGGATTTGTTCTTGATCAGGGACCCAATCTCTCTGGCTTCTCTATGATTTTCTCACGTATGATGTGATATCAAAAACCTTAGAATGGATCTCTATTTATAGAGATTTTCTTAACTCCCTTCCACCGCCTACTCCCATCAAAGTAGGCATTTTGATATATCTGCAAGTGGTTACCAAATATTAGTGGATGGATATTGTTGAGATATAATTATTACTTAATTAATTAGTGGATGGATATTGTTGAGAGTTATCTCCAAGAGATTGAGATATATCTGCAAGTGGTTACCAAATAAAATAAAATAAAATAGGACCATCACCAATGGTATACTACATTCTTCCACTTGGTCCGTATATTTTCTTTTAATCCATAGTCCTCAACACTGAACAAGAAACCAAATACATGAATCATAGCTATAGGTCCTCTATAATTGAGTATTATCTTCCATGTATTACAATGCATTCAATTTCTTTACCACTATTCCAAATGTGACAACATCACATAATGAATAAACCCTATGTTTATTCAGAGTCCAAACAAAATTTTTATCATTTCTTGAAAGTCAAATAATGTGTACACCCAAATGAGAAATAAACAAATAACTGAAATAAGAGTTTCTTTGTTCAACTAGTTGTCCATGCAACTAAATTATATCATGGAACCAACTCCTATTCGTACCACATGATCTTTAAAATTCTTAATTGACATGCCTTTAGTCAAAGGATTATGTATCATCAACTCAGTGCTAACGTATTCTATGACCACTTTATTTTCTTCAACATGTTCTCTTATGGCTAAATACTTAATGTCGATGTGTTTACTTCGACTATCACTCTTGTGGTTTTTAGCCAAAAATACAACAGCTAAATTGTCACAGTACATTTTAATTGGCCTAGCAATAGAATCAGTAATTCTAAGCCCTGATATGAAACTCTTCAACCATACACCGTGTAATGTAGCCTCAAAACAAAAAAAAAACTCCGCTTTCATAGTAGAGGTAGCAGCCAAGTCTGCTATGTACCTCATGATCTTTTTAACAGCTCTCTAATGGTCTAAACCAGAATTACTCTGATATCTTTCTAACATTCCTACTGCAAATGCAATGTCAGGTCTTGTGCAAACCTGAGCATACATTAGGCTTCCAATAGCTGAAGCATATGGAATGTTGTGCATCTGTTCCTGTTCAAGTTCATTTTTAGGGCACTGGTTCAAAGTGAACTTGTCACCCTTTATTATGGGTGCAACACTTGGTGAACAATCTTTCATCTGAAATCTCTCCAAGACTTTATTGATATAAGTTTCTTGAGACAATCATAAAATGCCTCGAGATCTTTCCCTATGTATCTTAATACCAATGACATAAGATGCCTCACTCATATCTTTCATATCAAAATTCTTGGAGAGAAATTGTTTCACCTCATATAGCAACCCTTTATAATTGGTTGCAAGTAGAATATCATCCACATATAGGACTAAGAAACAAATTTTGCTCCCACTAACCTTTTGGTATAAATATTGATCCATGATGTTCCCTTCAAAACTAAAGGAAGAGATCACATTATGAAATTTTAAATACCACTGATGTGAGGCTTGTTTCAATCCATATATAGATTTCTTAAGCTTGCAAACCAAATGCTCACTATCACTAGAGAAAAATCCTTCAGGCTATTTCATGTAAACCTCTTCCTCTAGATCTTCATTAAGGAATGCAGTTTTAACATCCATTTGATGTAACTCAAAATCAAAATGAGCAACCAATGCCATAATTATTCGAAGAGAATCTTTCTTGGATACAGAAGAAAATGTCTTGTGTAGTCGATTCTTTCTCTTTGAGTGAACCCTTTAGCAACGAGCTTTGCTTTATATATCTCAATGTTGCCTTGTGAGTCTTTCTTTGTTTTAAAGACCCATTTACATTCAATGGCTTTTACATCATCAGACAACTCAACAATATCCCAGACTCGATTAGATGTCATAGATTCCATTTCATCCTTCATGACATTGTACTACAAGTTTGATTCCTTAGAACTCATGGCTTGTGAAAACGTTTCAGGATCATTTTTGGCTTCAATGTTATAGTCAGATTCCTGTAGATATATGATATAATCACTAGGAATTGCTGATTTCTTTATTCTAGTTGATCTTCTTAATGTTGTGTCAATGACCTCCTGAGGAGTATCTTATACAATTGATTGTTGTTGAACAATAGGATCTTCTAGATTATCATCAGTAGCTTGTGGAATCTTAATGACTAGTTGTTAAGCACTTATTTGAGCTTGAGGGGTGCTATGAATGACAACCAATCTCTTACTTGAAGTGGAAGTAGGAATATCTGAATGTTTTTTTCCTCAAAAGAAGATAAATACTGAGATTGATCACTTCCACTGATCAAGTCATTCTTAAGAAATTTTGCATTTCTTGATTTCACAATCCTAGTGCTATGAGATGGACAATAAAATCTATAACCCTTGGACTTTTCAGCATATCTAATAAAATATCCACTAATAGTCCTTGGGTCTAGTTTTCTTTCTTGTGGATTATAAACTCTTATTTCAGATGGGCATCCCCAAACATATATATGTTGCAAACTTGGTTTTCAACCTTTAAATAACTCAAATGTCGTTTTGAAAACAACCTTGGTTGGAACTCGGTTTAATATATACGCGGGAGTTTTAAGAGTTTCAGTCCATAAGGATTTAGGTAGCTTGTCCATCCTCAGTGTATCTACTATAATATTCTCCACCTCTATCTGACCTCACAATCTTAATTTGCTTGCCGCATTGTTTCTCTACTTCTGCCTTGAACACCTTAAAGGCATCTAATGCTTCGTTTTTGTTATGAAGCAAGTAGAGATACATATATCGTGAATAGTCATCAATAAATAAGATGAAGTACCTCTGACCATACGAGTCAATATTTGGACTACAGATATATGTATGCATGATTTTCAATATTTCTGAACTTCTCTTGGCATCTTTCTTGAACTTGTTAGTTTGCTTTCCCTTTATGCAGTCCACACAAGTGCCAAAATTAGTAAAATTAAGAGTATCAAGTACTCCATCTTTTACTAATCTTTTAATTCTCTCAATGAAGATGTGACCTAATTTTCGATGCCACAAAATAGAGAAATTCTCATTCATAACACATCTTTTCATACCAGTTTGGGTGTGCATCGCATTATAAGAGGTATTATTTTTCAAATTAATTTGAAAAAGATTGTCAAACAATATACTATTCCCAATAAGCTTAGATTTATAAAATAAATCAATAGAGCTTTTATTAAAATTAAAAGAATATTATGAGAGTACAAGTCTTGACACTGAAATCAAATTTCTAGAGAAACTTGAAATATAAAAGTCTTTTCCAAATCTAAAACAAAACCAGAATTTAAAATAAGTCTGCACGTCTCAATTGCTTCCACATGTGAACTTATTTGTCCTGAATAGATGCTTTGTTTACTTCCCAATGGTTCCTTTGATTTAGAAAACCCTGCAAGGTATTTGAAACATAGAACCAGAATCCATCCACCATGTGTTATAACAAACAACCATATTGGATTCATAACATACAAATAAGGTTAGAGTACCTTTTTTGTCAAGCCAAGCCTTGAATTTGAGGCAATCCTTCTTTATATGCCCTTTCTTTTTGCAAAACAAGCACTTGGACTCCTTATCTTATGTATGGATGGATACTTTACCCTTTTCTTTGCGTTTAGCTTTAGCAGCTTTAGTCTTTCTCTGAGTAGCTACATGCGCACTTTCTTTCATTTTCAGAATCAGCCTTCCTTCCTCTTGAACACACATGGTCAGAAATTCATTAATTGCCCATTTGTCCTTATGTGTGTTATAAGATATTTTGAAGGGACAATACTGCTGTGAGAGTGAATTCAGAATAAAGTGCACAAAGAAAGATTCTAACATCTCAACCTCTAGGGATTTTAACTGAGCCGTAATGTCCCTCATCTTCATGATGTGCTCACGCACACCTTCAATAGTAGTGAGCTTCATTGATGACAACTTTGCCATTAGGGTGCTAGCCAGTGCCTTATTTGAAGACTCAAATTGTACATCAATAACCTTCAGAAGTTTCTTGACATTTTTGCACTCAGGAATTGAACCATGTATACTAGCAGAAATCTTAGTACATATGAACATCATACTGAGGCGATTGGATCGCTTCCATCGTTCATACGCAGCAATCTCAGCCTGAGTGCTAGTGTAACCGAATATGGTTCATCCTTCCTAATAGCATAGTCAATGTCCATGCACGCTAACCGAAGGAGAATTTTTTCCTTCCATACTTTACAATTGTCACTACTTAAATCGGGAACATCACATTTCATATCAGAAATATTAACAAGCAACATAGCTGTATAAAAATAAAAATCATGTTCATGTAACTGAATTTGAGGCATATAATTTAATGTCATGTCTTACCAATGTAAGCATATAATAACATGAATCAATAACATATAATAACTACCTGTGGGCTAAGTTATTATACTTAAATAGACTCATTAACTTAATGATGTGACTAATAAATTATATTCCTTTCTTAATTCCTGTGGGTAATTAAGAAAATAATTTGTTATCCCATCCTAATAAATTATATCAATGCAAAAAAATTCCTGTGGGATACGATTTATTGCATTAAATATAATTAATCATAATTAATGTCATCTAACCTTATGTGATCTTTGCAACTCAATATATAATTTTGATTAATTAAAGATGCTGTGGCTACTCCTCAATTAATAAAAATCCTATTGACCGCATGACATTTAAACTCTATTATATGCATATAGATTAGCCAATTTAGCATGATTATTAGGTAGCGATCTTAATCAACATAACATTTTCAAATCAAGGTCTGAATCAATCGAATTGGTTAGGCTAGTAGAAAAGAGGTGGGGTCCCCCGTTGCTTTCCTTAGGTCAGTTAACGGAACCAATTAAGTAACCATGATCTCTTCACTTTTCTAGACACCAATTAATCAATCAAACCTTAAAAGGATTGCATTATGATTTTTTACACTACCACTAAATATAATTTTATTCGTGCATAATATAAAATCTAATATGTAAAACAAGAGTAATAGCATACAAAGCATATATTTAATGCAATTTCAAAATTATCATCTTAAGTAAAATATTTTTGTCAATTAAAATAGGTTCGACCGTAGCTCATTATTTTCTTAGGCCAGTCTATGCAAAACACCGTAGGCATAGAGGCTAAGAAGGCGTATTTTAATACAAAAATTTTAAACTTAAGAAACATATGATAAAACAAATCATATCACATGATATAATAAATTATATCAAAATATTAAAAGATAATGGTATGCATTTAAAATTCAATCAGAGGATAAGATGTCATTTTATCCCTTATTGCCCAAAAATCATGCGGAAAATCAAAATCACGTATTCAAATAGGCTAGCCGGACAGATATGCTTGCCAACTGCATAATGGATAAGGCTTTGAATTTTAATTAATCCGATCTATTTTGAATCAGCCCCTCATCTCCCTTTTCATGATTTTTTTAATGTACGGCCATCATAGTACAAGCTCATCCGTGCTTCGCGGTCTTAAAAAAAAAGAATCTACTGCTTTGGTCTTAAAAAAAAAAGAATCTACTGCTTTATCGCCAAGGCACGGAACTTCGCGTCTTAAAAAAAACGTTCCTACGATGATTCGAACCAAACATCATTGGATTGAGAACCAAACAACTAACCACCAAGCCATAATGCCAAGCAACAACTCTTTTATGAATTTTCTTTTATTTAAATCATATCTAAGAATAAAAGAACTGAAATAAAACTAAATCTAGTGGTCATAAACAGCTTTCTTTGTAACCTATTAACTTTTTCGGTACGTAGGTAGTTGGGTCAAACGCACCAAGGTACTACCAGTAGCCTTCTTATTGGTACGTCCCTAATATTCCTACCATAGGTCCGTTGGGTCAAATAGTCCAGGGTACTACCAGTAGCCTCCCCTTTGAACTATCCTTATATGAGAGAAATAGAGACCAAGAACACTTTCTTACACGAATAATGAGAATGGGATAATAAGTTGCTCTAAAAGATTTAATTAGATCCCAAAATAATTAAATCTTAAAATAATGGAAACACTCGCAACAAAACAAACAAGGCAGAGGTATTGAGGCTCTGATACCAACTATTAGAGATTTATAAAAATCTACACACAAATATTGTATAGATTAATTCATGAAATAATAACAGGATCAATGTATTACCTCCAGCCATTGTTTATGATCTTGATCTACCTCTTAAGGATCTGGATCAGGATTTTGATTGAGTTGAGTGCTTCCAATCAATGAGCAATCGCACAATGATGGTGTATGCCCTCAGGATTTGCTCTTGATCAGGGACCCGATCTCTCTAGGTTCTCCATGATTTTCTCACGTATGATGTGATAACAAAAACCTTAGAAGGGTTTATTATTTATAGAGATTTTCTTAACTTCCTTCCACAGCCTACTTCCATCAAAGTAGGCATTTTAAATTTTCAAAAGAGATATAATTATCACATAATTAATTAATGGATGGATATTGTTGAGAGTTATCTCCAATAGATTGAGATATATCTACAAGTGGTTATCAAATAAAATAAAATAAAATAGGACCATCACCAATGGGATACTACACTCTACACTCATCTTTCAATAATTTCCTCTATGATTGTTCAAACCTGCTTTTAGTACATCATATAAATTGTGCATCACAGAAGTTAATGGATCATCCTAAATATCATCAAATAGTTCATATTTTATTACAAGCTGAAGAAACAAAAATTTAAAATGACCTATTTTATGGACCCGCTGTGACTAAAAGCTTAGCTGTCTCATCATGAGTATTGTCAAACACATCATTGATGGTCATGATGAGATCTTTCATATGCCTTCGATCTTTAATGCCAGCAAGTTTGATTTTAGTGTACCTCATCATATTCTTTTTTCAGGCCAGTAACAGTCCAAATGATACCCTTTTTCCACTGATTAATTGAATGTAAGCTAATCTTCTGTCAGCTTGGAAAATGCTACCATTGGGAAAAGAATTACTTTTCATAAATTATGTTCACTGAATTTCTAGCATCAAGCAAACAATTGGATGAAACATTATTTGAGAAACATCTGTCCTGATTATTCAATTCCTTTTGGAAGCATGGCAGAAAAAAATAATTTAGTGGATTGTAACTAATTATTTTTGAGCTAGAAAGAATGCAAAGGAAATATATATCACTTACTAAATTTGATATCAACCAGATCCATACAGGCTTATCAACTGCATAATCTATATAGTGCATGACAAATAAAAAGCAGCAAAAGTTTGAGTAAAAGAAAGTTTAGATGAATCATAGAATTATTAGCTTGGAGAATGCATTACATATTATCTTAAATGAGTAAAAGCTCTGTTTTTCTTGTGATCAGCATAAACTTTTATCACCATATTTCACTTTCTTTTAACCAAATCAATTCGATTATTAGAATTCAAATTAGCCCCATAGATCACATTGTGTTCTCATGAACTAGGTGGAGCCAACCTATCATTGGAACTAGGAAGATCTCATTCCTTAGAAAAGCACATTTACATTATCTGATTTAGACATGGAAGTAGCGTTCCCACATGGGAAAAGGATTTGTGCCTCATGATTTCTATCCCTTAACAATAAAATAAAAACTTTAAGAAATATTCAGAAGCATTCTAAGATAAGCAAAGATCAGCTCACAGACCTGAAGAATACCCAGCACAAGGACAAAAATGCCAAGGCCCCTGTGTGTGGTGACATTTGCATGCAGTTTGTCATATAGTGCAACTCCAGCCACCGTAGCCGAAAGACCAAAAATAAATCCAATAAATTGAATGACCACATGAAGGTAGTACCACTGTGGATCCCATTGCTTGCAATATCTTGCAATAATGGCTCCTATAGGTAGGAGCACACCCCACCCAAATATAGCCAGTGCTCCATGTGTCCTTTTGAGCTTGGATGGGTAGGAGGAAGAAGCAGATGAAGTACCTGGAAACAAAGTTTAGTGTAAATTCTATATTGAAATCGATAAGCCAACATGTACATTAAAACAGTTTTAAAAGATGCAGAAATGGTTCAACTATATCCAAGATAGCTAGAGTGTCCTGTAAACTAAGTTGACATTAATCCAAAGATGCAATGTTATCTATGTTTTTACTAGTTACAGCACACTAGTACTCAAAAAGAAATGTTCATCATGTCAGGTTAATTGTCAAATGTAACTTAGCAATAAGTGATGTAAGGAACAGTGTTGGATATGCTAGTTTGTTTTAAGCTCAAGGTGCCTGCAATTGGATGACTTGAATTGTTGCTGGAAGAGGTCCACAGATGAAGATTGGTTTAAATATCTTGGATTTAGATAATAATATTTATGAGCAACATTTCAGTTTAAAGATTTTAAGGTCTTCTTAGAGTAATAGACTAAAAGTAGGGTCGCTTTAATTTTCTAAAAGACTTCAATTTTATAAAAGATGGGTGCATTACAAAGTACTTTCAGCAAGAGTGTCTTCTATTCTAGATGCATACTTTTGGTTATAAAATTCAGCGAAAGAGGATGAACTAGATAACAAACCATAAAATCATAAGCATGTGTAGTAATTGTAGTAAAACATCCTGTAAATAAAGTACCAGCGACAGGGAATAGATGCCTTGTTTATAAAAGGCAAGAAATATAATGTGCTGTGCATGGGTGGCAGATAAGTAGCTACAGGCTAATATGTTGCAATAATGTTATAGTAGAAATAACAAGAATAGGAACAACTAAAAATGAAGGCTAGTTTTGTATACATCCAGGAAAATCTGCAGGGATGTGAATTAAGGATTTTCCAAAAAATTAAATTGCTTTATTATCAGTTTTAAAAGGAAAAAACCATAAGGATTGAGAAACTTGCCTATCAGCATTTGAAGCGTCTAATAATGCAAAAGAACATGCTGCATGTTGACAAAACAATGAATATAATTTCACGGGGAAATCATGCATTGATGACCTTACAGACAGAAAAATGCTGAGAAAATGGCAAGAGTAATGAAACCTGCTGAGAAGTCAAAGGTAATAGATGTCTTATCATCATGTATTGTTAAGCGATCATTGACCGGAATTTTGGTCCCAAGAGCAAACAGAAGTTTCTGCTGAGTGATAGGAGCTGAAAGTTTTAATTGAAATGCCATGTAGATTTTGGCCTGCTCAACCACAACTGTGGGTGGAAGAGAAGTAGTCTGCAACTGTCCCTCATTTAATTTGACTTCTGGACTAGTCTTTCCACCTAAATAGTATTGTTGAATATGAGGTCTGCCAGTCTTGCCCATCCAACCCACCATTGCACTGGAGCCAACCATCATTCCATCCTTTGAGAATCCCATCCCAATCCATCCAGTGGCATACATCGTAGATAGGATAATGCTCAAAACATTATCTTGGTCCATGGAGTACTGCCAGAGCCAAAGTTTTATGTCATAAGAAATGGAACAATAATTTAATATTAATCTGAACGAATATCATTCAGACAACAAATATTTCAAGAAACAATTGTAACAATGAAAAGAAATAAAAGAATTAAATGATGTATAATGTGATACATTATGTTTTGCTCATGTTGACGGCTTCCATTCATGACATTTTCCATAATGATCATTAACAGAGTTTCTAATAATGATATTCGCTAATCTTACCCAAATAGTCTCATTGCTTATTTGAAGTAACACCCCTTCACCTTCCTTTTTAATCATTGGTCCATCATACACCTAAGGATGATGCATATCTATCCAAGTAAAGATTCATTTAAATTCCATCTTTTGTCTATGAGGAAGGGATGCTGGATCATGCCAATTTTTTTTTCCTTTTTTTCTTTTTCAGAACTAAGATGAGAGGAGACTTAGCTGAAAATTGGCGAGGCTGCAATTTGCTCAAGTCATTGGTACATGTATGAACTCCAATGACTTTACAAACTACACTAGCTCGCACAAACATTCTAACTGTTGATGCTTTATCACCAGATTTTTTGTTTAGGGTTGTTTAGGGTTTTTCAAGATCTCTCTTTTTTTTTTTCGAAGGAAGAAGTCCCCCTTTCTCCTCCCCTTCTCTCCCCTTTTATCCTCTTTTTTATTATTATTTATTTCATTATCCTGGATGTCCACGTGTAGGATAAGTGTTCATCTTGCATTACGTGGTCATTCAGTGA
Source organism: Calamus simplicifolius (assembly GCA_900491605.1). Lineage (NCBI taxonomy): Eukaryota > Viridiplantae > Streptophyta > Magnoliopsida > Arecales > Arecaceae > Calamus > Calamus simplicifolius. Next base: position 141,398 of record UESW01002483.1, on the reverse strand, counting down.
TAATGCTTAATAAGAATATTAAGAAACTTGCTCATGAAGGAATCCTTTTTCATGATGATCTTGATTATCCCAAAGGAATGTCAGAGATAGTGGAGACGTCAGAGTGAGGGAAAAGGGATCTGGCTCTAAAATAGAGGTTCAATGTCCCCTTTTGGTGTTGTCTTATGTGAACCATTTAAGGCGTGATGATTTTAGCATTTCTCGATTTCTGTTCCGAATATGACGGCTTATCTCGTTTAATGGTTCTGACGTGGGGATTATTCTCAAACCGGGGATCGCCTGAGGCTGGGGGCCGCCTAGAACCGGAGGCCGCCTAGAATCTGGAGGCCGCCCAAGACTGGGGGCCGCCCAGGACTAGGGGCCGCCCAGGATTGGGGGTCGTCCAAGCTCTAGGGGCCGCCTAGGATCGGAGGCCGCCTAGACTCTGGAGGCCGCCCAAGACTGGGGGCCGTCCAGGACTGGGGGCCACCCAGGACCGAAAGCCGCCCAGCTCTGGAGGCCGCCCAAGACTGGGGGCCGCCCAGGATTGGGGGCCGTCCAAGCTCTAGGGGCCGCCTAGACTCTGGAGGCCGCCCAAGACTGGGGGCCGCCCCGGACTGGGGGCCGTCCGAGCTCTAGGGCCGCCTAGGATCGGAGGCCGCCTAGACTCTGGAGGCCGCCCAAGACTGGGGGCCGCCCAGGATTGGGGGCCGTCCAAGCTCTAGGGGCCGCCTAGACTCTGGAGGCCGCCCAAGACTGGGGGCCGCCCAGGACTGGGGGCCGTCCGAGCTTTAGGGGCCGCCTAGACTCTGGAGGCCGCCCAAGACTGGGGCCGCCCAGGACTGGGGGCCGTCCGAGCTCTAGGGTCCACCTAGGATCGGAGGCCGCCTAGACTCTGGAGGCCGCCCAAGACTGGGGGCCGCCCAGGACTAGGGACCGCCCAGGATTGGGGGCCATCCAAGCTCTAGGGGCCGCCTAGGATCGGAGGCCGCCTAGACTCTGGAGGCTCGCCCAAGACTGGGGCCGCCCCGGACTGGGGGCCGTCCAGGATTGGGGACCGCCTAGGATTGGGGGCCGTCCAAGCTGCCTTTTATTTATTTAGTTTAACTATTTTGCTCATTATTCATATCATATGCCCCTCGCCCATCTTCCTTGTATATGTGTGTGGCATGCACATGCAAGGGAGAAGGGCGGAAAATTTGAATTTCGAAAGTTCAGCACGTGATAAGCGACACTTTGGGAAAAGGGAAAAGGAGGGGAGGCGCGCGTCTCTGAGAGGATGGCGTCTTTTCACTTGTCCGGCTATACTGACGGACCATCATGTATCCTTGTGGTGCCCGAAGCGTCATGTCTGCCTTTTATATATGTTAAAAAGATCATCTCTTTCCTTTAGTTCTCGATTTTGTGTGTCTTCCTTCGTTTTTATCTTCTCAAGCCCAGGTTAGTTGGCTTTTTCTTCCTCCTTTTTCTTTATGGACCCTTCCGTAGATAGAAAAGGCAAGGGTCCCATGAAAGAGCCCTCCCGAGAGGAGATTCTCCGGGCACGTCGAGAGGCCTTGGGAGGGGTAATCATCCGCGGGGACCAACCCGCTGCTCAATCCACTCAACCCATGTCTAGGTCATTACCTCAGTCTCTTAGGGCTCCTTGCTCGTCCGCCGGTCATGAGGTGGAGCCTCTTGTGGCTGTCTCCAAACTGGCTGGACCGGCGGACATTGCTTCCGTAATGTCTTCACAGGACCTTAGAAATCTGAGGGCTCAATTTGGAGTTCCGGATGACATTCAGCTCTCTGTCCCTCTTCCAGAGGACAGGGTTAGTCGAGGGCAACCGGGTAAGATCGCTCTATACGAAGAGTTTTTTAAGAGTGGTCTACGATTGCCGTTTCACTCCTTTTTTATAAATCTGTTAAATCGATACCACCTTATTCCGGCACAGCTCACTCCCAATTCCATCCGCGTTATATTTTCGTTTTTAGTTCTCTGCTCTTTTCATGGAGCCTCTGCTAGACTTTCCTTGTTTAGGTCCCTGTATAGAATTCGAAACCCAGTTAAGGATGGGTGGTGGAGTTTTGCCTCAAGACCTAAAAGGGTTCTAAAGCTCAACCTCCCATCTAAAATCAAAGGGTGGAAGTCTAGGTTTTTTTTATGCGCATTTAGAGGGGTTAGATGTGGATTGGGGTACTCCAGATACTAGCCCAAACCAGAACGCGAGTATTGAAGAAAGAGACCGCGAGCTATTTAATACTTTAATTTCTACAATTATTCCCCCTAGTAGGGAGTTGCTATCGGAGGGTAATCTCCGGGAGGCTGCGTTCGTGCCGGTGTCGCTGGCTGCAGCGCCCGGTGAGCTTCAAAGAATTTATCTTTTCCTTTTTCTTTTTCCTTTTTAGCTAACCCTATGTTTGTCATTTTGTAGCAATGAAGTTCTCTCGAGATTTCTTGGTGTCAAAGCTTCGAAAGAGGGAGAGAAGTGAGCATGATGCGCCAGCGGGGGGCGAACCTAAAAGATCCCGTCAATCAGGATCGGACAGTCAGGTCCAACCTCCGCGGTTATCCCTGAGGTGACCTTAGTAGAAGATAGTGAAGGGGAAATGAGTCCTCCGACGGGGGGCCCTATAGGAGATCCCGTCGAGAGGGAGGCTCCCGAGACGATTCCATCTCCCGCCCAGAGCGTTGGGGAGTCTACAAGGGAAGTAGAAGCAGCTAAAGCTGACTTGCCGGGTCCTTCGTTATCGACGGAAGTGGATGTTCCTGTTCCTGCCTCACCAGGTACTTCAAGGACTCCGCCCTCAGCTCCCCAACCACCTAGCGAGAATACTGGATACAAGAGTTGTCTATCAGAGACAATCCTTAAACTCGCGATATTGCCCAGATTTCAAGACAAACTGAGGAAGGAAACACAGGCAGAGGCATTCGACACTATGTTTACTGCTGCACTGCAGGTAAAGTCCGATTTTTGTTCCCTTTCTGATCATCAAACTTGGACACTGACTGAGTGCACTTTGCAGACGACTAATGGTCTCTTCGTGCTACGCGAAGACTTAGACAGGACCAAGTCTCAGAATGCTAGCCTGGATAAAGAGTTGGTGGATACACGGGCCCGAGAATCGAAGGCATTGCATGACCTTCGGGTCATGCAGGAAGATTATCGGACTTGGAGAGGGAGGGCGGAAAAGGAACTGCGAAGTTTAGATGCCCAGTTGTGTGAGGTCGGGCAAGGTTGCTACCGACGGAAGAAAAGTTAAAAGAAACTTCCCTCAGGCTGGAACATACGGAGAACCGAGCGGATAGCGCAGAGGCCACTGCTCGTGATGCCATGGAGAAACTGGTTTTAGCCGAGAAGGACACTAAAAATGCTCTCGATAAAGTTGCAGCAGCAATGGTGGAGGCTCAGAAGAAGATGGCTACGGTCGAGACCGAAGCTCAGGAAAAGATAGCTGTGGCTGAAGCTAGAGCTCAGAAAAGATAGATGCGGCTGAGGCCAGAGCTCAGGAAAAAGTGGCCATAGCTGAAGCTAAAGCCAGGGACGCTATTAAGGAATATAAGGGCTCCCAAGATTTTGAAGCGGAGTTTCAGGAGGCTGCCCTAGATGCTTTCGTTGAAGGTTTTGAGAAATGCAAGCGGATATTGGCCCGACAGTTCAACTTAAAGGACCTCGAACGTTTTCGACCCGTGGATGACGAAGGAGTTTCCGATACGGAGGTCGAAGATGTGGTGAGTGAAGCAGTGGCGACTGAGACTCTCGCTGCAGAAAAGCCTCTTGCCGAGGAGCCGGCTGCCAATCCTGATGCAGAGAAAGAGCCTTCAAAAACTGATCAAGGGTGTTGAGTTTTATTTTGATTTTTATCTTAAATTCGGTCCCATTTAAGGACCTTTTTGTTGTGAAAATCTATCTGCTGACAAGATTTAACTTTAAATGAATGAATGTTACTCTTTATTGATCTAGTTTTATTTAATATTTCCTCTGCTTTATTCTTGGCTCCTGTTGGCGGATTAGGACAATGGTGCTTCTTGATTTAGATGGCTCGCCAGTACTCACTATCCTCGAAGTACAACTCAAAGCTATCCTAACCAAGGATTCATACTTTCTTAGGAATGAGTTATACTTGGACCGTAGGGCCATCGAGCCGCCCAAATTCTAGGGGCTGCCTAGGATCGGAGGCCGCCTAGACTCTGGAGGCCGCCCAAGACTGGGGGCCATCCAGGACTGGGGGCCGCCAGGACCGAAAGCCGCCCAGTATGGAGGCCGCCCAAGACTGGGGGCCGCCCAGGATTGGGGGCCGTCCAGCTCTAGGGGCCGCCTAGACTCTGGAGGCTGCCTGAGACTGGGGGCCGCCCAGGACTGGGGCCGCCCATTTCAGTTCAAGGCCGATTGAGTGAAGGACTTGAACCTCCTCAGGGGTGAGTTACACCGGCCTGGGGGTGTCCTTTGGACGTAGGGCCGTCGAGCCGCCTATCGTGGTCGGGGCCACTTAAGTCAAGGACTTGAACCTCCTCAGGGGTGAATTACACCGGCCTGGGGGTGTCCTTTGGACGTAGGGCCGTCGAGCCGCCTACTGTGGTCGGGCCGCTTAAGTCAAGGACTTGAACCTCCTCAGGGGTGAATTACACCGGCCTGGGGGTTCCTTTGGACGTAGGGCCGTCGAGCCGCCTACTGTGGTCGGGGCCGCTTAAGTCAGGACTTGAACCTCCTCAGGGGTGAGTTACACCGGCCTGGGGGTGTCCTTTGGACCGTAGGGCCGTCGAGCCGCCTATCGTGGTCGGGCCGCTTAAGTCAGGACTTGAACCTCCTCAGGGGTGAGTTACACCGGCCTGGGGGTGTCCTTTGGACCGTAGGGCCGTCGAGCCGCCTACGTGGTCGGGGCCGCTTAAGTCAAGGACTTGAACCTCCTCAGGGGTGATTACACCGGCCTGGGGGTGTCCTTTGGACCGTAGGGCCGTCGAGCCGCCTGTGGGTCGGGCCGCTTAAGTCAAGGACTTGAACCTCCTCAGGGGTGAGTTACACCGGCCTGGGGGTGTCCTTTGGACCGTAGGGCCGTCGAGCCGCCTACCGTGGTCGGGGCCGCTTAAGTCACCCTGAATAATTATTCAAAGATATGTGTTCAAAAGTGCAGACTTATTTAACATTTGTGTAAATACATTACATCACTGGTAATACGGCCGAGATTGTCTGCATTCCATGTTCGGGGAATTAGTTGTCCGTCCAGATCTTCTAGCTGGTATGCTCCACGGTGAAGAACCTTTCTCACCCGATAGGGTCCTTCCCAGTTCGGGGATAGTTTGCCCCCTTCCGTTGGTTTGGACACCGAAGCTCTTCTTAGAACTAAATCTCTCTGACGAAAATCCTTCGGGCGGACGCGGGCATTGTAATACCTTGCTACCTGTTGTTGGTATGCTGCAATCTTAATTCGAGCCTGATCTCTCGCTTCATCAATGAGGTCAAGACTGGCTCTTAAGCTGGGGAGGTTGTCTGCTTCATTATATGCTTCTACTCGGCCACTTGGCAAGCCAATCTCAACGGGAATAACAGCTTCGGAACCAAAAACCAGGTTGAATGGCGTTTCTCCTGTCGGCATTCTGGGTGTTGTGTGGTATGCCCAGAGTACACTCGGGAGCTCTTCTACCCATCTTCCTTTGGATGTATCCAATCTAGTTCTTAGTCCTCGTAATATCATGCGATTTGTAACTTCAGCTTCTCCGTTAGATTGTGGATGGCCGACGGAGGTGAATCGTTGCACGATACCGAGGTCAGTACAGAAAGTCCGAAAGGCGTTGTTGTCAAACTGTCGGCCATTGTCAGTGATAAGAGTGTGCGGGATGCCGTAGCGACAAATAATGGCTTTCCAGAAAAAGGTTTTAACTTTAGCTTCAGTAATTTTGGCGAGTGCTTCAGCCTCGACCCATTTAGTAAAATAATCAATGGCCACTAGTAGAAATTTGCGCTGTCCTGTCGCAGGGGGGAAAGGGCCGAGGATATCCATACCCCACTGAGCGAAGGGCCAGGGGGAAGAAAGAGAATTTAGCTGAGAAGACGGTTGCCGTTGAATGTAGGCGTACCGTTGGCATGAATCACATCTTTTCACTAATTCTGTTGCATCCTCTTGCATGGTGAGCCAGTAGTATCCTTGTCGGAGAGCCTTGCGTGCTAAAGATCGCCCTCCAGAATGATTCCCACAGATGCCTTCATGAATTTCCCTAAGGACATAATCAGCATCTACCGAACTAACACATTTGAGGAGGGGCTGAGAGAAGGATTTTTTATAAAGTTGGCCTTCTAATAGCACAAATTTAGAAGCCCTCCGTTTAAGCAGCTTAGCTTCTTCAAGATCAACTGGGAGAACGCCGTCTTTTAGATACCGGATATAAGGTTCCATCCAGGTTCTTTTTGGATAATGGGCAGGACTTCTTCAGTGGCTTCGATGCTAGGTGCCTCCAGATACTCAATATAGGTCTTACCCATAGCACTATCCATCGAGGTAGCTAGTCGGGCCAACATGTCGGCCCTAGCATTTTCGCCTCTGGGTATATAACTAATAACAAAGTGATCCAATAAGGGAATCAATGATCTAACTTTATTCAGATATTGAAACATGATAGGGTCACGAGCCTCATACTCTCCTGATACTTGGGCGGAAATGAGCTGTGAGTCGGTGAAGACTCGAAGACTTCTGATTCCCATTCCATGCGCTAGTTTGATTCCGGTCAGCAAAGCCTCATACTCAGCTTGATTATTGGTGGCTTCAAAGAGAAACGAAGAGCATATTCTACTATCGTGCCTTCCGGGCTAGCGAGAATGAGTCCAGCTCCGCTGCCTTGTGAATTAGAGGCCCCATCAACATGGAGGACCCAGGCTTCATGATCCGTCTTCTCATTATCTGACAGAATTCGGGGAAGTTCTTCTTGAGGCTGTTCAGACCAGGTGCATTCTACTAGGAAATCAGCCAAAACCTGAGATTTTAAAGATGCCCTGGGTTGAAATGATAAGTCGAATTCTCCCAGTTTGATGGCCCACTTGGCTAACCGGCCAGAAGTGTCGGGCCGCGACAAAATAGCTCTGAGAGGTTGATCAGTGAGGACGACTATGGGATGAGCTTGGAAATAAGGGTCTGAGTCGCCGGGCGGAAACGAATAAAGCGAAGATGACTTTCTCTGCTTTAGAATACCTCTCTTCCGGACCATGAAGTACCTTGCTGGTGTAATATACAGGTCGTTGAACGGCATGGTCGCCGACACGCACCAAAACAGAACTAACGGCTTCCGAAGAAGCCGCCAGATAAAGGAAAAGCTTCTCTCCTTCCTCCGGCTTAGATAATAGGGGTGGTGTAGATAAGAACTCCTTGAGTTCTTCAAAAGCTTGTTGGCATTCATCTGTCCATTCAAAGCCATCTGCTTTACGCAGGATTTTAAAGAAGGGCAAACATCTCTCAGCTGATCTGGACAGGAATCGGCTTAACGCTGCTATCCTCCCGGTGAGTTGTTGCACCTCCTTCTTACACATAGGTTGTCTCATACTGAGGATGGCTTGAATTTTCTCTGGGTTTGCTTCAATCCCACGCCGGGTGACCAAGAAACCCAAGAATTTCCCTGCCGTAACTCCAAATGCACACTTGCGGGGGTTGAGCTTTATTCTATGGAGCCGGAGGTTGTGGAAAGTTTCTTGCAGGTCGGCGACATGATCGGCGGCATATGTGCTTTTTGTCAACATATCATCTACATATACTTCCATGTTTCGGCCGAGTTGGCTTTTAAACACCTTGTTCATCAGCCTCTGATATGTAGCTCCCGCGTTCTTCAATCCGAAGGGCATTACTTTATAACAATAAATGCCCTTCTCAGTGATAAAAGAAGTATGCTCTTCATCTGCGGGGTCCAACTTTATCTGATTATACCCTGAGAAGGCATCCATGAAACTAAGAAGTTCATGACCAGAAGTCGAATCTACTAACTGGTCGATGCGGGGCAGTGGAAAACTGTCCTTAGGACAGGCTTTGTTCAAATCTGTGTAGTCGATGCATATTCTCCATCCTCCGCTGGCTTTCCGAACCATAACAACATTGGCTAGCCAATCAGGATATCGCGCTTCTCGAATATGACCGGCCATAAGCAACTTGTCAACCTCCACGTCAATGACCTTATGCCGCTCAGGAGCAAAACTCCTCTTCTTCTGGCGGATAGGGCGGCAGCTTGGATTAATATTAAGTTGATGAGTAATTACCTCTGGAGGAATTCCGACCATATCCGTTATTTTCCAAGCAAAGACATCCGCATTCATTGATAAGAAAGCTAGGAGCTGGTCCCGGACCTCAGGGGAAGGAGCTCGCCGATCCGCACGACTTTAGTGGGGTCACCTCCCAGTGGGTAAGATATCAGAAGTTCCGCTGGCTCTCCTCTCCGCTCAGCTTCCCTGGGGTCGAACGACTCGGTCACCGAAGGAACATCAACCATCTGGGGACTAGGGCTAAATGATAGCAAGGTCTGACCGAGTCCACCTCTCCATGCATCACACCGACCCCTTGCTCGGTAGGGAACTGCACTAATAAGCGCTTGGTAGATATAATTGCATCTAATGTGTTCAAGCCGGGACGACCAAGAATGGCGTTGTAAGCCAAGGGAACCCGAACCACCAGAAAATCCATCATAACCGTGCTTTGACACGGTGGCGAACCCGCCGTAGTTGGCAGAGTAATCTCGCCCTCCACCCGGATGGAGTCCCCAGTAAAACCAACCAGAGGGATGGCTACGGGCCGAAGAGAATCCAGAGATAGACTCATCCGAAGAAATGCATCATAAGTAAGCACATTAGCGGAGCTCCCGCTGTCTATTAAGATTCTTTTTACAGGATGCCTAGCGATCGTCATTGAAACGACGACGCTATCATCCTTTACAATATTACCCCCCTACATTTCCCTCAGGAAGGATTACATCATCTAACACTTCTGCTCCCCTTGGTCTCTTGGAAGATGAAGCCTTTCCACGAGAGATCATGCCCACCATCTTTTCTGTTGGGGTGTTGTCAATGCTAGCTTGAGCAGGAGGAGGTCCCATCAAGCCGGTACTGGAGGAACTTCCTTTTTCTGCACATATTGCCCCAGATATCCCCTCTGAATTAGCTCTTCGATGGCCTGCTTCAAATTCCGACATTCTTCAGTATCGTGGCCATAATCCCTATGGAAACGGCAGTAGCGACTTCTGTCGCGGGCAGTACCCTTCTTCAACGGGGGCGGACGCCGTAAATAAGGCTCGTTTTCAATCTCCATAAGGATATGACTTCGAGGTGCCAAGAGGGGTGTAAGATGGTCCTCCCTGGGAGCTTGATTCTTGCGGCGATCAGTCGGTCGATGTAAGAGCTCAGGCTTCTTGGGGAGGTCCGACCAACTCCGGGCGAGCGGGTCTTTTGCTAGCCCTCCCCTGCGCACCTCTCCTGGATGAATCAGCTTCGTCGGCGCGGATGTACTTCTGCGCGCGGCTCAGGAGATCGGCGTAAGAAGAAGGAGGCTTTTTATCAAGAGAATAAGTAAAACGGGAGGGTCGGAGCCCCCGCTTTAGAGCTAAAGTGGCCACAGCGTCCTCAAGATGATAAACCTCCAGGGCCGCCACCTTGAAGCGGGTTACAAAATCCTTCAAGGATTCTCCTTCCTGCTGCTGCACTGAGAATAGACTGTCTGCCACCCGAGGAATTTTTCGACAGGCGTCGAAGTGAGCCAGAAAAGACCTCTCCAACTGCCGAAAAGAGTCGATACTTCGTGAGGGCAGACGAGAATACCAGACACGAGCCGCCTTGCGGAGGGTGGCCGGGAAAGGCAATGCATAAGAGGGCGTCTGTTGCTCCCTGGACCTGCATGATAGCTTTATAGCTTTCCAAATGATCTAGGGGATCAGTGGTGCCGTCATAGGGATCAAGCTGAGGAAATCGAAACCTCCTTGGAATGGGTTCTTCCATAATCCGCCGAGAAAGAGGAGGGCGGGCATCATAATCTGATCCTGGCTGGTTATTGATTCTCTGGCTGAGTTCTTCTCCGACGGTCTTGCTCTTCGAGGCGCCTTTCCATCCTGTCGGTCATGCCTCCTTCAGCCGGTTCAGGAGAACTGGAAGGAGTCCGATGGCGCCATCGACGATGCCCCGCATAAGGTTCCTTCCCCGTCGCCGACCGGTAGGCAGACCGTCGGGGGAATGGGACAAGGAGCGGGAGCCGTCACGGAGACTCTGGGACCGCCGCCTTCCTGGAGAATAAGAGCGGAGAGGCCTTGTCGGAGGAGATCTCCCTCGAGCTGACTGTCGGCTAACAGGAGTAGCCGACCTAGGCGATAGAGGCCGCTCGAGCCGTTGTGGAATTCCTTGAGAGTGTCGTTCTTGCAACTGCTGAACCATCCCCACGAGAGTCTGGACCTGCTGAGTGAGGATCAGCAGTTGGTCTTGGGGAACAGCCGGAGTCGGTAGTGGTGAGAAGAAGCCGGAGGGGTCGACTTCACCGGCTGAGAAGGGCCAAGAGGTGCGAGATCATCATTGGGGGGCGAAGGATGCCCCCCAGACCAATCAGTAGGATCTTCTTCCAGAGATCTGGAGCTCATTTTGTGGAATCGTAGAACAGGCGTATCTCACTGCTCCGACGATAACTCCCCCTTCCTGGCGCGCCAATCTGTTGATGCTGGATCACCAGATTTTTTGTTAGGGTTGTTTAGGGTTTTTCAAGATCTCTCTTTTTTTTTTGAAGGAAGAAGTCCCCCCTCCTCCCCTTCTCTCCCCTTTTTCCTCTTTTTTATTATTATTTTTTTCATTATCCTGGATGTCCACATGTAGGATAAGTGTTCATCTTGCATTACGTGGTCATTCAGTGATAATGCTTAATAAGATATTAAGAAACTTGCTCATGAAGGAATCCTTTTCATGATGATCTTGATTATCCCAAAGGAATGTCAGAGGTAGTGGAGACGTCAGAGTGAGGGAAAAGGGATCTGGCTCTAAAATAGAGGTTCAATGTCCCCTTTTGGTGTTTGTCTTATGTGAACCATTTAAGGCGTGATGATTTTAGCATTTCTCGATTTCTGTTCCGAATATGACGGCTTATCTCGTTTAATGGTTCTGACGTGGGGATTATTCTAAACCGGGGGATCGCCTGAGGCTGGGGGCCGCCTAGACCGGAGGCTAGATCTGGAGGCCGCCCAAGACTGGGGGCCGCCCAGGACTGGGGGCCGCCCAGGATTGGGGGTCGTCCAAGCTCTAGGGGCCGCCTAGGATCGGAGGCCGCCTAGACTCTGGAGGCCGCCCAAGACTGGGGGCCGTCCAGGACTGGGGGCCGCCCAGGACCGAAAGCCGCCAGCTCTGGAGGCCGCCCAAGACTGGGGGCCGCCCAGGATTGGGGGCCGTCCAAGCTCTAGGGCCGCCTAGACTCTGGAGGCCGCCCAAGACTGGGGGCCGCCCGGACTGGGGGCCGTCCAGCTCTAGGGCCGCCTAGGATCGGAGGCCGCCTAGACTCTGGAGGCCGCCCAAGACTGGGGGCCGCCAGGATTGGGGGCCGTCCAAGCTCTAGGGCCGCCTAGACTCTGGAGGCCGCCCAAGACTGGGGGCCGCCCAGGACTGGGGGCCGTCCGAGCTCTAGGGGCCGCCTAGACTCTGGAGGCCGCCCAAGACTGGGGGCCGCTCAGGACTGGGGGCCGTCCGAGCTCTAGGGGCCGCCTAGGATCGGAGGCCGCCTAGACTCTGGAGGCCGCCCAAGACTGGGGGCCACCCAGGACTGGGGACCGCCCAGGATTGGGGCCGTCCAAGCTCTAGGGGCCGCCTAGGATCGGAGGCCGCCTAGACTCTGGAGGCTCGTCCAAGACTGGGGGCCGCCCCGGACTGGGGGCCGTCCAGGATTGGGGACCGTCCAGAATTGGGGCCGTCCAAGCTGTCTTTTTTTATTTAGTTTAACTATTTTGCTCATTATTCATATCATTCTAACAATTAGATTCTTGGGGTGCCAATTGTCATGCATTTTCTGAGTCATTTCATATTTTTTTAAGTCTACACATAGGTTTTTGATTCCTTGCTCGAGGCGTTCATCCTCTGTAACTGTACACTTCTTGGAATTCTGAATTGAATATAATGGTCTTGTAGAGTCAAATCAACATCATATCATCAAGTTTACCACACCACCACTATCGTCAAGCCTTTGTCCCCGCTAACTAAAGATTACAACACTTCGCATTGCTTGGCATTCTACAAGTCCATTCTATTAATTCCCAACTCAATAAAGTGACAACATTCACATTCCACTTCACATGACCCATGAAAAATCCCGAAATCTCTTCTGGTAGCCAATAATTCATAGAAATGCCACTTCATCAGCAAAAGAAGCGAACAGATCTAAGCAAAAGTCTACATTAGGATTTTATCAACCACGATAAATTAAAAACAAAAAATCAAAAAGAGAAAAGAAGAGAGACGTTATGGAATGGAGCTATAGTTACCCTGAGGATGAAATTATTCCATACGGTCTTACAGGCAAGGTCCGAGTAATTGGTGAGAGAGGCAGGGAGCTCTTCCTCGCAGCCCTGCGCGCGGGCAGCCCCTAGAGTGGCCCCGAGGGCGAACATAAGAGCAAGGAAGCCACGCCCCATGGCCAACGACTTCCCAAAGTAGTAGTACTAGAGGCCAGGGGAAGACAGAGATACGAGCCGATAGGATTCAAAGAGTGCAAGGTGGAGGAGGAGAGTGGGAGGTTGCCGTCCCTTCGATTTGAAGACGGATGAGAGGGCTAGTTTTTCGGTGGCCATGTGGGCTAGTGGTGGTTGGTGGGCGGTACCGGAGGCCATGGTTTCTTTTAAAGTCTCTCTAGATCCGATCTGAGGAGAAAAAAATAATTGCGCCGAAGAGGATGGTGGAGGTGGGAGTGGGAGGGAGAGGAAGAGTGGGTGAGATTATCGGCTTAAAAAATTGGTGCCACTCGCCGCAGTTCAAATTAGGTGACGTCGAAATAATTGTCACTGTAATTAATTAAAATTATTAAAGGATAAGACGAGAACCAAAACAAGTAGATGGACGGATGCATGCAAGCACCGGCCGCTCTCTCGATACTTCATCTCGCGGGTGAACAAAAAGTGAGAGCTTTGATATCATTCTAGAGTTCAATCCAAAAAGTTCAAGCCATAACCATTAAGCACAACTAAAATATTCTACCTATCTAATTTGAGGCTATTATTTCTCTCTCATAAAAAATATAATTCCTTATGTTTATGGTCTTATTTAATGATAGCTTAGATCTCAAGAGGGGCTCCTGTTATTAGCAGTCACTTACCTCTGGAGAGAAACGGGGACGTAGCAACTAAATTACGGAAAATTGTAATCTCCTTAGTGCATACGTTGTAATTGTAAAACTGCCAGATTATCCCATGATGATGCAATTATAAGTAATTAACAACTAAATTAGTATTCTTTTCTTGTTGTTTAACTCACCAGCATGATGACAGGAGTGGACAACCAGTTCTAGAGACAAATGCCCCATGGAACATCACCAACCACGTACATTGCCTGTGCATTTCTTCTTGGTTGAAGTCTAATGAAATTTTCGAAGGGTTCCATGAAAATGAACATTATACTATGATTATAGTGGCCTAGTGTGGTAATACATATATGCAGGATTTGATGTTAAATTTGCTTCAAATGGAGGTATGTGGAATAAAACAATCAATGATATGGACCTATATATAAATTGTATAATTCTATAGTCTTACCAAAGATGATCATCCCTCAACACTTGAGCTACTATGTCATGTTGTTATTATGGAGGAATGCTTGTAGCATGCTAGTCGCTCAGAAATAATAAGGAACTACATCACAAGATGCATCAGAACTTATCACGGATGAAACAGACTGAAGTCCAGTGTATGCAAAATATTGTCAGATGAAAAACTGATGGTGTATAATTGGATCAAAAAGAGAACCATGATCACCCTCAAAGGGCACACACCATATGAGAGTAAGAGCTCTTGGAAGGACTTAGGAACCTGTAAAATATGCTCCTTTTCAACTCATTTTTAACCTTCATCACCCACCAATCGTCAACACCAAGGCACCGGCCATCAAAGAATGGAATATGGCTTAAAAGCACATTAGAAAACAAGTCATCATGCGGTGACTAGAATAGTCATTAGATTGGAGGAAATATTGAAGACAACGTAGCTAGCTGAGCTGTTTTTTTTTTTTTTTTCTAAAGTGAAACCCTTTAAGAAAAACTAGTAGCTAGAGTGGGAAAGGAATGCTAAAGTGATAAGGGCATCTACTTTGTAATAGGAACAGGCACTTAAAAGGATATTATCAAACTATAAAAAGGACGCATTTTTAATGTGATGGTTGTTGTGAGCCACTGTCTCATCCTGAAGCAAGCTTAGAATAGTATGAGACACAAGGAATGGCATAAAAATAATTAGCATCTCCATTACCACCCCAATCAATAGATGAAAAAAAAAAAGGAAGAAAGAAAGAAAGGAAAAAGGAACTTAAAGGAGCACTGCTGAGATGGAAAAATATAGAGCAAGTTTTCCTCCATAGCGTCAACTGAAAAGTACATCAGATAAGAGTATTAAAAACAAACTGAAAAATAAATAAGGGGTAAAAATACGCATCAAAAGAGAGAGAGAAGCTAGCTCTTGAACTTCCATTCATTTCACTGAAATGAGAGGATCTGTCTCCAGAGGAGTAGTGCTCTTGCCATCATGATCATCACCAGTGCAGAGAATCTCCTCCATTAAATTAGCTGTGCTATTGCTAGCTTGATTAGAAGCGGGAACAGCACCGCCATTGCCATTAGAATCATTAGTTATAGGAAGGATAGCAGTAGAAGAAGAAGAAGAAGAAGAAGAAGAAGAAGAATTAGAAGCCTTTGTCAGCTGCTCTTTAGCTCTCTCCGCTTCCACCACCCAATCTGTCGTAATGATCGCATATGCCATCAACGTCGCGCAGGACGCCTGCGCCGCGAGCAAGCCCAGACACAGGCCGGCGAAGCCCATGCCGGCGACGAACCCCATCAGGATGGCGACCGGCATCCCGACCAAGTAGAAGGAGCCCAAATTGATGTTAGCCCCCGTGCTCGGCCTGGCACTGCCTCTCAGCACGCCGCACCCGGTCGTCTGCGGGCAGTTCCCGAGCTCGCAAAACCGGCGATAGACAGAGCCACTGCGGTGAGCTCCAAGATATCCTCGTCGTTGGTGAACAGCCTCCCCCAGCGGTGCCGCATCGAGGTGGTGAATGCCATGGCCATCAGCCCGAGCACGACCGCGCCGGCCAGCGACACGATGGTGGCTCTCCGGGCCTTGGTGGGCCGACTTGCTCCCAACTCGTTGCCGACCCGGGTGGAGACCCCGAGGCTGAGCGCCGACGGGAAGACGTAGACGATGGGCGTGGTCTGGGTGAGGATCCCCATGGAGGCCACCGTGGCCTTGGGATTCGCCAGGAGGCCGCACAGCATTATCATGAACTCGTACCACCACCACTCGAGGCACACCGAGACGCACGTCGGGACAGCGAGCCGGAGCAGCGCCGACCACCCTCTGAGACAGTCGGCGCTGGGGCTCACCCACAGAGCCCTTGTACACTTGTACACTCGGGAGATCAGTATGAAGAGGAGGAGGCAGAGGAACTGATTCGTATTGGTCCACACCGTTGCCAAGGCCACGCCGGAGATGCCCATTCCGAAGTAGACGACGAGGAGATAGTTTAAGGGGACGTGGAGGACGACGGAGATGAGGGAGCAATAGGTGACCGGGAGGGTGATGTTCTGCGACCGCAGATAGATTCTAAGAGGGTGGAGGAAGGAGAGGAAGACGAGGTCCGGGAGGGCGAAGGTGATGAAGGTGTGGGCGGCGGAGGAGATGTTCTCGTCCTGGCCGCACAATAGGAGAATTCTCTTCATGTTGAGCCAAAGGAAGGAGATGGGAAGGGAAGCAGAGAGGAGGAGGAGGATGGCTCTGTAGAGGGTGAGGTCGAGGAACTTGCGCTGCTTCGCGCCGTAGGCCTGGCCGCAGATGGGCTCCATGCCCATGGCGAGGCCCCAGAGGACGGAGTTGTTAGATTAACCTTTACGAAACGTGTAGAGCCGCCTCTTTCTCTAACTGACCTTGTATGTGAAAGAGTCATCAGTTTTCAATTGGCCTAGTATACAAAAGGGCCATCAGTTTTTCTTTTAATTGGTAGTTAATAATTGAAAGTTTAATTCATTAACATTAAATATATTTGATGAAATTAAATTTTAAGCTATAACATCTGGTATTCGATGGGAGTACCGGATTGAAAGTTATATATATATATATATATATCAATTGATCCTCTCTTCACTAATACACAAGATTAGAGAATCCATCAAATTGTTTGTTACGTAAAAATAAGGTTAAGAAAGAGAAGTCAATTATTTCAATTAAAACCTAATCAGATCAAATTATTATTATAATGAATTCTTTATCAAGTAAGTATTTTATAGTTGATTTTATGTTACAAATTATTTATTGAAGATAATAACAAGTGGTATTAGAGCAATGTTCTAAAATAAATAAATAATTTGTAAATTATGATTGTTTAATTTTTTTATCAAAATGAATTGAAGATGAATTTTTAATCTTTTAAGTTATGATTGGTTGTATTATTGGCCATTAATATATTCAATGAAGAGATCCATAGGAGAACCCCGGCTGATTGTGTTATAAATTAATGGCATGCATCGATAAGGTCGTTGTGTTATACTAGTATCCATGGCAAAACTAATATTTATAGATTGAAGTAGATTGATAATCTATGATGATTGATGTCAGCTAATGCATGCAGTAATGCTAACTATATTTTATCATTATCAAAATTTGAATATTAGTTTTGTTAATAATATTAGTATTATTATTTAGTTATATGACATTAAAATTAAATTAGTTAGTTAGTTACCAAAGTGGTCAAACTAATTTATATTCAGTTATATAATTTATGAAAATTTAAAAATATTAGTATTATTACATGACATCAAGGTTAAAATAGTTTGTTAGTCACCAAAGTGGCCAAACTAATTTATATTTAGTCATATAATTTATAAAATTTTAATAATATTAGTATTATTATATGACATCAAGATTAAATTAGTTAGTTAGTCACCAAAGTAGCCAAACTAATTTATATTCGGTCATATAATTTATAAAATTTTATAGAATGTTGTTGTTTTAATCATAAAGATTTGTTGGTTGTTAGAAATTAAGAATTCACCCAAAGATGGATTAATATTCTATAACTAACAAACCTAAAGGAGGAAATCTAATATTCTCTTATCAAATATAATATGGATATCCAAAGATACTATATATATATTTGATAAGATTTATTAATTACTTTAAAGTTTAAATAGCATTCTAATTGCGATAATGATGTATATGTGTGTGTATATATATATTGTTGTATTTATTCAAAGAAAATTTACAACATATTTTGTGTTTAATTATCTAATTTAAGCATTTATGATTTTATAGTTGTTTCTCTATATTCACATGTTTCTACTGTTACTATCTTTAATGGCTTAAACTTCTCTGAATGGCATGAGCAAGTCAATTTCCATTTAGGTGTCTTAGATCTTGACTTGACATTATTAGAAGAAAATCAAATATAATATGGATATCCAAAGATACTATATATATATATATATATTGATAAGGTTTATTAATTACTTTAAAGTTTAAATAGGTTTCTAATTACAATAATGATGTATATATATTGTTGTATTTACTCAAAGGAAATTTATAACATATTTTGTGTTTAATTATCTGAATTTAAGCATTTATGGTTTTGCAGCTATTTCTTTACATTCACATGCTTCTATTTTACTATCTTTAATGGCTTAAACTTCTTTGAATGGCGTGAGCAAGTTAATTTTCATTTAGGTGTCTTAGATCTTGACTTGACATTATCAGAAGAAAAGCCTACTGACATTATTGATACGAGCAATAAGGCAAAGAAGTTAAAACATAAAGCATGGAACAGATCTAATAGATTATGTCTTAGTTTCATGCGAATGACAATTACCAACAACATTAAGTCTACTGTTTCAAAAAGTGTAACTGCTAAAGAATATCTTAAGCTTGTAGAAGAGCGCTTTCGTTTCGCTGATAAGTCATAGGGACACTGATGGCTGAACTTACGACCATGAAATATGATGGGTCGTAAAGTATGCAGCAACATGTCCTTGATATGACTAATATTGCAGCAAGACTTAAGACTCTTAGAATGACTGTGGATGACTCTTTTCTAGTACAATTCATTATGAACTCATTATGTTAAGAGTATGAGCTTTTTCAAATTAACTATAATACTATTAAGGATAAGTGGGATGTTAATGAATTGTTCAGTAAGCTTACTCAAGAGGAAACGAGATTAAAAGCGCAAGGAGTTCATTCAATAAACCTAGTGGGTCAAGAGAATTTCAGCATGAAAGAAAAATAAAATAAAATAGAGAATTGAAGTGGTTCTGTGACCAATAGATTTGAAAGCAAGCATGCTACCACTTCATCAATCTAATCTTAATAATAAAGAATGAAAGTCCAGATTGTTTCTTCCAAGAAGAGATTCTTTTAAAATTTATGTTTTACTTTTAATGTTTTGAAAAATATTACAGCAAAATTATGTGGGTACCTTAAGTCTTTTGTATTCACGCATGATATTATCATTAATTAAATTCGATGTCTATATATTGTGTGTAATTTGTTAGTCACTAATGTGGCCAAATTTGAAAGTTTATAGATATCAAATTTAATTAAATAAATTTAATTACTCATAATTATGTGATGCTTATTGTTTTCTTGTTATGAGTATATTGAAGTTCATTGATTATAAATATTTAAGGGTCGCCCAAAGGCTGACTAGTCATTTTATAATCTATGGACATGATGTGGTTAATTAATATGCTTGATTAGGTATGTTTCGCATATCCAAAGATAGCAAACATATCAAATTTGAGTATATATAATTGTCAAGTATGAAAATTTAAATTAAGCATCAGTTATGTTTATTATTGTATATTGTTGTATCATCCAGAGAAGAACTTTAATATACACTTATTGTTTACTTGATGGAATCTGAATATTTAATTAAGTATATTACTCAATAAAGTTATCGAACCAAAATCCAAGAAATTTAAGAGGAAAGCATCCAATAAAGCAACACAGGTTGCTGATAATGATAAAAAGGAAAGGAAGAAAGATAAATGTCACTTCTGTGAGAAAGAAGGACATTATCAAAATGATTGTCTAAAACGAAAAGCTTAGTTTGAAAAGAAAGGGATTCCTTACAATCCAGAGCATAAAACCAAATGAGAACTTCTTATTCATGGAGAACCGAGAGAAGGCTTCAATTGAAGACAGAGAGACTTATCATCTTACTTTAGATACTGGGCATCATCTGAATATACTGCAAAGGCCTCAATTGAAGGCATAGGAACTTATCATCTTACTTTAGATAGTGGGCATCACCTGAATCTACTACAAACTCTCTATGTCCCTTCACTTTCTAGAAATTTGATTTATGTTTCGAAACTTAATATTAATGAGTTTAGTTTTAAGATTGGAAAAGGATGTTTCAGTTTATTTAATAAAGATGGTTCCTTTATTGGTTCTGGAATTCGTTCTTGAGGTATTTACTAAAGAGGTTGAAAGGCAACTAGATAGAAAAGTGAACATAGTAAGATCTAATAGAGGTAGTGAGTATTATGGAAAGTACAATAAATCAGGCAAAATCCATGTCCATTTGTAAAATTTCTCGAAAGACATGGCATATGTGCATAGTATACTATGCCATGCATACCTTAACAAAATGGTATGGCAGAAAGGCAAAATAGAACATTCATAGACATGGTTAGGAGTATGATAAGTAATTCCTCATTACCAAAATCTTTATGGACGTATGCTCTTAAAATTGCAGCATATTTACTGAATAGGATTCCTAGTAAGGCAGTTTCTAAAACTCCTTTTGAGTTATTGACTGAAAGAAAACCTAGTTTAAGGCACCTGCATGTTTGGGATTGTCAGTAGAAGCACGAGTGTATAATCCATATGAAAAGAGATTGGATTCTTGAATTGTCAGTAGTTACATTATTGGTTATCTAGAGAAATCCAAAGGGCACATGTTTTATTGTTCAAACCATAGTTCTAGAATTATTGAGACAGATAATGCCAAATTCATTGAGAATGGTGAAGTTAGTGGGAGTGCTGACAAACAGATTGTGGATATCAATGAAGTAAGGCTTAATGTTTCATTACCCATAAATGTTCATGAATGTACAATCATTCTATACATTATTCTAAAATTATAAAAACAAAACAATAATGAACAATGTTTGAATGAAGTAGTACCCCATGAAGAGCGTAACCTACCAATAGCTAACAAAATTGAACCATGTGGAATAGCTTTAAGTATACGTGTAAGGATATAAAAATAAGCTATTTCAGATAATTATTTATTTATTTACAAGAGTCATATTTTGGTCAGATTTTGATGGCATTGATGAAGATCATGTTTCATTTTCACAAGCCATTAACAGCGATAAGTCTGATAAATGGATTAATGCTATGAAAGATGATTAAAATCAATGGCTTAAAATAATGTCTGAATATTATCGAATTGCAAGAAGGTTCTAAACGAGTTGGATGTAAATGAGTTTTTAAGACCAAACGTGACTTAAATGGTAATATCGAACGTTTTAAAGTTATACTTGTCGCCAAAGGGGTTATACTCAGAAGGATGTCATTGATTATAATTTTATAAAGAGACATTTTCATCGGTTTCAAAGAAAGATTCATTAAGAATAATTATGGTTTTGGTAAAGTTACGTGAAAACAGTCTTTCTTAATGGGAATATAAAGAAAGAAATTTATATGGATCAACCTTAAGGTTTTTCTATAGAAGAAATGATCATATGTAAACTTAAGAAATCAATATATGGACTTAAATTTTTTTGATGGTTCGTTGATAGTAGAAAGTCAACATTTGGCTATCTGTTTCTGTTGAAAGAAGGGGCAATTTCATAAAAAAGTGCCAAACAATCTATCATTGCCTCATCAGAAGCAGAGTTTGTAGCCTGTTATGAAGCTATAATTCACGCATTATGACTATAGAACTTTATTTAATTCTGCGGTAGTTTTATTTTTAAAAAATGATAAATATTCTAAAGATGTTAAACATATGAATTAAAGTACTTAAATGTCAAAGAGAAGGTTCAGAAACAAAGAGTATGCATTGAAACATATCTTATGATTGCAAATCTTTAAAGGTTTACAACCAAAGACATTTAAAAAATATTTAGAATGGGTCTAGTTGTATCGAAGATTGATTATGATGATGTTATGACACTCTTGATTACTGTCTTTAAGATAATTAAGTGGACATTAAGAGATATATAATTTATGTGACCTAACGTAATAAATTGCTAATATAGTAGTATATGGAAGGGAGTATTCAATTTAGATGTGTATGACCGCCATAACTCTTATGTAATTTATTAGGTTAAAGTCAATTATGATAAAAGAATGGCTTACACTATCAAATATTAATGTCATAGACTATCGACCGAGAATATTGGATTAATCTTTGTGAAACGTGTGCCGAAGGCAAAGAGTCGCAAAGATTAGATTAATATGTTAAATCTTTACTAAATGTGGAAGGCGAAAAGTCACATATTTCTCCAATTGGTTTGGTATGCGAAAGGATCAGAGAGGCGTTTTTTTTAATTGGTAGTTAATGATAAGCCATTAATTATTAATATTTGATGAAATTAAATTTTAAGCCATAACCTTAGGCATTTGATGGGAGTACCAAATTGAAAGTTATTTATTTATATATCAATTGGTCCTCTCTCTACCTTAAGAAAGATAGAAGATAAGAGAATCCATCCAATTGTAGGAATAAGGTTAAGGAGAGAAATCAATTGTTTCAATCAAAACCTAATCAAATTCAAATTATTTATTATGATGAATTTTGCATCAAGTAAGTATTTTATAGTTGATTTTATGTAACAAATTATTTATTGAAGATTCTATATGTATAACAGGAGTAACTCGTGATGTTGGCGAAGCTGATGGAGAGGGAGCCACCCGTGATCTCGAGATCGCCGAGGAAGAGCATGGAGATCATGGCACGCGAGTAGAGGACCAGCCTAGTAACAGCTGTGGGGATTGATATCTTTCCTATGGCTCTCATTTCCTCGACAACCTGATGAACCCAATCCGTATGATCCATCCGGGGAGGATCGATATAGTTTCTATCTACTACTTCCAAGTAAAGTTCGATTCCATATGACTTTCATATATATATATATATATATAGAGTACAAGTACTGGTTGCAGGCTAGTTACCTCGGAGAGAGTTGGCCATCTTTGGAGGTCCTCTTCCTCCGAGCGCTCATTATGGGGGATTAAGATGTTGGACATTTTGAGAGGAAAGAAAGAGATAGGAGACGAGGTGTGGAAGAGTCGATGAGGAAAGCCAATATAAAGGAATAGGTGCCTTGTTTATAAAAGGCAAAAATATAATGTGCTGTGCATGGGTGGCAGATAAGTAGCTACAGGCTAATATGTTGCAATAATGTTATAGTAGAAATAACAAGAATAGGAACAACTAAAAATGAAGGCTAGTTTTGTATACATCCAGGAAAATCTGTAGGGATGTGAATTAAGGATTTTCCAAAAAAATTAAATTGCTTTATTATAAGTTTTAAAAGGAAAAAACCATAAGGATTGAGAAACTTGCCTGTCAGCATTTGAAGCGTCTAATAATGCAAAAGAACATACTGCTTGTTGACAAAACAATGAATATAATTTCATGGGGAAATCATGCATTAATGACCTTACAGCCAGAAAAATGCTGAGAAAATGGCAAGAGTAATGAAACCTGCTGAGAAGTCAAAGGTAATAGAAGTCTTATCATCATGTATTGTTAAGCGATCATTGACCGGAATTTTGGTCCCAAGAGCAAACAGAAGTTTCTGCTGAGTGATAGGAGCTGAAAGTCCACAACTGTGGGTGGAAGAGAAGTAGTCTGCAACTGTCCCTCGTTTAATTTGACTTCTGGACTAGTCTTTCCACCTAAATAGTATTGTTGAATATGAGGTCTGCCAGTCTTGCCCATCCAACCCACCATTGCACTGGAGCCAACCATCATTCCATCATTTGAGAATCCCATCCCAATCCATCCAGTGGCATTCATCGTAGATAGGATAATGCTCAAAACATTATCTTGGTCCTTGGAGTACTGCCAGAGCCAAAGTTTTATGTCATAAGAAATGGAACAATAATTTAATATTAATCTGAACGAATATCATTCAGACAACAAATATTTCAAGAAACATTTGTAACAATGAAAAGAAATAAAAGTATTAAATGATGTATATTGCGATACATTATATTTTGCTCATGTTGACAGCTTCCATTCATGACATTTCCATAATAATCATTAACAGAGGTTCTAATTATGATATTGGCTAATCTTACCCAAATAGTCTCATTGCTTATTTGTAGTAACACCCTTCACCTTCCTTTTTAATCATTGGTCCATCATACATCTAAGGATGATGCATATCTATCCAAGTAAAGATTCATTTAAATTTCATCTTGTCTATGAGGAAGGGATGCTGGATCATGCCAATTTTTTTTTCCTTTTTTTTTTTTTTCAGAACTAAGATGAGAGGAGACTTCGCTGAAAATTGGCGAGGCTGCAATTTGCTCAAGTCATTGGTACATGTACTGAACTTCAATGACTTTACAAACTACACTAGTTCGCACCCTGATCATGTTACTAAAATTCCACAAACATTCTAACAATTAGATTCTTGGGGTGCCAATTGTCATGCATTTTCTGAGTCATTTCATATTTTTTTAAGTCTACACAGGTTTTTGATGCCTTGCTGGAGGTGTTCATCCTCTGTAACTGTACACTTCTTTGAATTCTGAATTGAATATAATGGTCTTGTAGAGTCAGATCAACATCAGATCATCAAGTTTACCACACCACCACTATCGTCAAGCCTTTGTCCCCGCTAACTAAAGATTACAACACTTCGCATTGCTTGGCATTCTACAAGTCCATTCCATTAATTCCCAACTCAAATAAAGTGACAACATTCACATTCCACTTCATGACCCATGAAAATCCCGAAATGTCTTCTGGTAGCCAATAATTCATAGAAATGCCACTTCATCAGCAAAGGAGCGAACAGATCTAAGCAAAAGTCTATATTTAGGATTTTATCAACCACGATAAATTAAAAACAAAAAACAAAAAGAGAAGAGAGACGTTATGGAATGGAGCTATAGTTACCCTGAGGATGAAATTATTCCATACGGTCTTACAGTAATTGGTGAGAGAGGCAGGGAGCTCTTCCTCGCAGCTCTGCGCGCGGGCAGCCCCTAGAGCGGCCCCGAGGGCAAGCATAAGAGCAAGGAAGCCACGCCCCATGGCCAACGACTTCCCAAAGTAGTAGGCCCAGGGGGAAGACAGAGATACGAGCCGAGAGGATTCAAAGAGAGCAAGGTGGAAGAGGAGAGTGGGAGGTTACCGTTCCTTCGATTTGAAGACGGATGAGAGGACTAGTTCTTCTGTGGCCATGTGGGCTAGTGGTGGTTGGTGGGCGGCACCGGAGGCCATGGTTTCTTAAAGTCTCTCTAGATCCGATCTGAAGAGAAAAAAATAATTGCGCCGAAGAGGATGGTGGAGGTGGGAGGGAGAGGAAGAGTGGGTGAGATTATCAGCTTAAAAATTGGGTTCAAATTAGGCGACGTCGAAATAATTGTCACTGTAATTAATTAAAATTATTAAAGGATAAGACGACCACGAAAACAAGTAGATGGACGGATGCATGCAAGCACTGGCCGCTCTCTCAATACTTCATCTCGCGGGTGAACAAAAAGCGAGAGCTTTGATATCATTCTAAAGTTCAATCCAAAAAAGTTCAAGCCATAACCATTAAGCACAGCTAAAATATTCTGCCTATCTAATTTGAGGCTAATATTTCTTTCTTATAAAAAATAATTCCTTATGTTTATGGTCTTGTTTAATGATAGCTTAGATCTAGAGAGAAACGGGGAACGTAGCAACTAAATTACGGAAAATTGTAATCTCCTTAGTGCATACGTTGTAATTGTAAAACTGCCAGATTATCCCATGATGATGCAATTATCAGTAATTAACAACTAAATTAGTATTCTTTTCTTGTTGTTTAACTCACCAGCATGATGACAGGAGTGGACAACCAGTTCTAGAGACAAATGCCCCATGGAACATCACCAACCACGTACATAGCCTGTGCATTTCTTCTTGGTTGAAGTCTAATGAAATTTTCGAAGGGTTCCATGAAAATGAACATTATACTATGATTATAGTGGCCTAGTGTGGTAATACATATATGCAGGATTTGATGTTAAATTTGCTTCAAATGGAGGTATGTGGAATAAAACAATCAATGATATGGACCTATATATAAATTGTATAATTCTATAGTCTTACCAAAGATGATCATCCCTCAACACTTGAGCTACTATGTCATGTTGTTATTATGGAGGAATGCTTGTAGCATGCTAGTCGCTCAGAAATAATAAGGAACTACATCACAAGATGCATCAGAACTTATCACGGATGAAACAGACTGAAGTCCAGTGTATGCAAAATATTGTTAGATGAAAACTGATGGTGTATAATTGGATCAAAAAGAGAACCATGATCACCCTCAAAGGGCGCACACCATATGAGAGTAGAGCTCTTGGAAGGACTTAGGAACCTGCAAAATATGCTCCTTTTCAACTCATTTTTAACCTTCATCACCCACCAATCGTCAACACCAAGGCACCGGCCATCAAAGAATGGAATATCGCTTAAAAGCACACTAGAAAACAAGTCATCATGCGGTGACTAGAATAGTCATTAGATTGGAGGAAATATTGAAGACAACGTAGCTAGCTGAGCTGTTTTTTTTTTTTTTCTAAAGTGAAACCCTTTAAGAAAAACTAGTAGCTAGAGTGGGAAAGGAATGCTAAAGTGATAAGGGCATCTACTTTGTAATAGGAACAGGCACTTAAAAGAATATTATCAAGCTATAAAAAGACGCATTTTTAATGTGATGGTTGTTGTGAGCCACTGTCTCATCCTGAAGCAAGCTTATAATAGTTGAGACACAAGGAATGGCATAAAATAATTAGGATCTCCATTACCACCCCAATCAATAGATGAAAAAAAAGGAAGAAAGAAAGAAAGGAAAAAGGAACTTAAAGGAGCACTGCTGAGATGGAAAAATATAGAGCAAGTTTTCCTCCATAGCCTCAACTGAAAAGTACATCAGATTAGAGTATTAAAAACAAACTGAAAAATAAATAAGGGGTAAAAATCCGCATCAAAAGAGAGAGAGAAGCTAGCTCTTGAACTTCCATTTATTTCACTGAAATGAGAGGATCTGTCTCCAGAGGAGTAGTGCTCTTGTCATCATGATCATCACCAGTGCACAGAATCTCCTCCATTAAATTAGCTGTGCTCTTGCTAGCTTGATTAGAAGCGGGAACAGCACCGCCATTGCCATTAGAATCATTAGTTATAGGAAGGATAGCAGTAGAAGATGAAGAAGAAGAAGAAGAAGAATTAGAAGCCTTTGTCAGCTGCTCTTTAGCTCTCTCCGCTTCCACCACCCAATCTGTCGTAATGATCGCATATGCCATCAACGTCGCGCAGGACGCCTGCGCCGCGAGCAAGCCCAGACACAGGCCGGCGACGAACCCCATCAGGATGGCGACCGGCATCCCGACCAAGTAGAAGGAGCCCAAATTGATGTTAACCCCTGTGCTCGGCCTGGCACTGCCTCTCAGCACGCCGCACCCGGTCGTCTGCGGGCAGTTCCCGAGCTCGCAAAACCGGCGATGGGCAGAGCCACCGTGGTGAGCTCCAAGATATCCTCGTCGTTGGTGAACAGCCTCCCCAGCGGTGCCGCATCGAGGTGGTGAATGCCATGGCCATCAGCCCGAGCACGACCGCGCCGGCCAGCGACACGATGGTGGCTCTCCGGGCCTTGGTGGGCCGACTTGCTCCCAACTCGTGTTATTCAAGTTGATTTCTTAATGCTCGCAACTAGGAATATATTAGTATATATATATATATATATATATACACTTCATGCTTGCAATTAGGAATATATATATATATGTGTGTGTGTGAGAGAGAGACAGATTATATTCAGAAAAAAAAATTTCAGATAAAATAAGTTAAGAATCAGGCCTGGGAGGCATTTTACACCACTGCCCTAAAGGAGAACTGGTCCCCTTTCTCGTGCGAAGAAAATAGAACCACAACTCTCTTTCAAGGTACAACCCGGAAGCCAGATTCCTACATCCGTTGGCGGCATGATCTCAACGGACGCAATCAGCGATCTTCAACGCAATTTTCAAAGAAAAAAAAATAAAATGTAGAATTGTTGTTGTTCTCCCCCAAAATTTTTAACCTTAGAAACCCTATTTATAGATTTTTTTTATTTTAAACAAAACGATCGGACGTTTTAATTTTTAAAATGCCAGGCAATTGAATTTTAAAACGGCCGAACGTTCCGAACGGCCGAACGGTCGGCGTTTGGGATTTCCAAACGACCGAACGTTAACAATCCCCCACAAAAAAGGAATAATTACCAAATAAATTAAATTCAATAAACAATTTTAAAACTTTAAAATTTATTGTGCTTAGTGCAAGTACCTTCTAGGTTTGAACTTGCATTTAGTATAAAATACAAACAGTATGAAGATGAGCTGATCATAATACGGGTTAGCGCTATCTAGGCCATGCGCTTGCCTTGATTTTCATGAGAGTTGCTAGGGATTCGCCCCGGTCCCATAGTCGCGGCCTCACGACTACTCTCACTAAGGTAAATCCTCCAAGGGTATGTGCAACGGAACCATACCTCGCTGAATTTAAAGCCTTGGATCTATTAAGAGCTATGCTCAATAAGGTAGATCCTCCAAGGGTACATGACCTCGCTGAATTTATAGCCTTGGATCTATTAAAAGCTATGCTCAACCTAACCATCACAATAAAGCACCACACCATAGGGATGGGATGGAGACAAACTCCTAAAGCGGTGCTTCCAGATATCAGCTCAGAGATCGTTTTCCTTTGAACCTTAACCATGAGATTGCCATGACGGTAGGGGTCCACTCTGGTGACTAATATATGGGCTTAAGCCCCATCCCCCTCGATGTCTCAAAAATCGCAGCCTTCGAAAGGCCTTTGGTTAAAAGATCTGCAATCTTACAAACTGCAGTGATATTGATTCTTTCATTTTATTTCTTATAGATTTATACCTGATCAGGATATGATTATTCATTTTTTTTATTTGTTGTCTGTTGATTTAACAGATCAATCAGAGCTCTACAATCACAATTTAAACAAATTCAAGAAATATTTGGTGAAAGAATATCTATATTATTTATTAAGTCTTTCAGCCATTGTGCTTCAGTGCAAGTAGTGTCAAGAGCTGTTAGCTCAGACTCTAGAGTACTTCTAGTGATTATAGTTTGTTTACATGAGCCCCAAGATACTGCAGCTCCTCCTAATAGGAAGAGATACCCAGTGGTGGACTTAACATCGAATTTATCTGTTATCCAATTAGCATCACTATACCCCTCAATCACTTCAGGATAAACAGAATACACTAGAGAATAATTTATGGTTCCCTTAAGATATCTAAAAATTCTTTCTAGGGCTTTCCAATGTTCTTCACTAGGATTGCTAGTATACCTACTCAATCTGCCTACTGCATAAGCTATGTCTGGACGAGTTCTATTTGAAATATATAATAGGGATCTTATTCTTTGAGAATATCCTAATTGATTAATAGGTTCTCCTTAATTTTTAGTTAAATGAAAGTTATGATCATAGGGGTAGAAATAGGATTTAAATCATAATATTCAAACTTTTGAAGCATTTTCTTTATTGAGTGTGCCAGACTTATTGCTATTCCATTATCTACTCTGTTAAGTTTCATTCCTAGAATTACATCAGCTTCTCCTAGGTCTTTCATATCAAACTTATTTGATAAGTAGCTTTTAGTTTCTTGAATTAATTTTAATGATGTTCCTAGGAGTAATATATCATCTACATATAAGCATAGTATTATAAAATCAGTATCCTATCTTTTATAATATACACATTTGTCATATTCATTTATTTTAAAGTTATTTTTCAAAATGATTTCATCAAACTTAATGTGCCACTGTCTAGGAGCTTGTTTTAAACCATAAAGAGATTTGATTAATTTATATACTTTATTTTCTTGTCCTTTTACTTCAAATCCTTGAAGTTGATCTATGTAAATTTCTTCTTCCAATTCTCCATTTAAAAATACAGTTTTTACGTCCATTTGATGAATTATTAATTTATAAATTGAGACTAAGGCAATTAGAGTTCTCAAGGTTGTTATTCTTGCTACAAGAGCATAAGTATCAAAATAATCTATGTCCTTCTTTTGATTAAATCCCTTTACTACTAACCTAGCTTTATATCTTTCTATTGATCGGTCTTAATTTTCTTTTAAAATTTATTTTGTTCCTATAGGTTTGTTCCCAGGAGGTAAATCAGTTAAAATCTAAATTTTATTTTCTATGATTGATTTAATTTCACTATCTATAGCTTCCTTCCAATATGATGATTCTGATGATGTCATTGCCTCATCGTATGTGGAAGGATCACCTTCTATTAAGAATGTAAAAAAATCTTTACCAAAATCTTTTTAATTCTTTTCCTTTTGCCTCTTCTTAATTCTGGTTCAGTTTCTAGTTTTGGTTCTATGGCTTTAGAGGATGATGGTTCAAATTTCAGGGGTCTAGAGATTTTAGTCTTGAATGGAATTATATCTTCAAAGAAGGAGGCATCTCTAGCTTCTAAGATTGTATTATCAGATATGTCATTAATCTCTGATTTTATTACTAAAAATCTGTAGGCATTGCTATTTTGGGCATAGCCTATAAATACAGCATCTAAGGTTTTGGATCCAAGTTTTCTCTTTTTGGGTTCAGAAATATTAACCTTAGCTAGACACCCCCACACTTTGAGAAAGTCTAGGTTAGGTGTTCTTCCTTTCCAAAGTTCATAGGGAGTCTTACCACTATCCTTAGTAGGTATTCTATTTAGGATGAAACAAGAAGATAGAAGAGCTTCCCCCCACAAGTTCTCAGGTAAGACAGAACTAATGAGCATAGAATTTACCATATCCATAAGGGTACGGTTCTTACGCTCAGCTACACCGTTGGACTGTGGAGAGTAAGGAGCAGTCAGTTGATGAATTATCCCATGTTCTTGACAGAATTGAGAAAATTCATTCGATGTATACTCCCCTCCTCTATCGGATCTAAGAATTTTAATTTTTCTTTCTTGTTGATTTTCTACCTCACTCTTATAAATTTTAAATTTATTGAAGGTTTCATCTTTAGATTTAATTAGATAACAGTAACAATATCTAGAAAAATCATCTATGAAGGTCACTAAGTACCTATTGCCACCACGAGTTGCAGTCTTAGTTGAGTCACAAACATCACAATGTATTAACTTCAAAATTGATGAATTTCTTTTAACTGATTTGAATGGCTTTCTTGGTTGTTTAGATTTGGCACATATTTCACATTTAGACATATCTAGATTTGATTTAGGAATTAGTTTTAAATTCATCATATGTTCGACCTTTCTTAGGTGCACATGACCCAACCTGGCATGCCACAGATTTTGATTAGCTTATTCACAAGATAGGTTTGATTCTCAGCTTTATTGATAAAAGGATTTATTACATTCAATTTAAATAAGCCTTCACTTACATATCCTTTTTCCTATGAAGGCATTATTCTTAGTTATTACAACTTTATTACAATCAAGAACAATTTTGTATCCTCTCTGAACTAGCTGAGATCCGCTGACAAGGTTCTTCCTAAGATCAGGAACATAAAGCACATCCGTCAAGGTGAGAACTTTTTTCGATGACATTTTCAGGTTCACTCGACCTTGTCCCTCGACCCTGGCGGCTGTGTTGTTCCCTAGAGTCACACTTCCTCCACTTAAGTCCTGAAAAGTAGTGAACCAGGAGCGATCAACACAAATATTAACATTAGCTCCTGAATCCAACCACCAGTCAACATTGGAAGAAGTAAGATTTAATTCAGGGTTTAAGTTTACTAACCTAAGGATGGAATCATCTTGACCTTCAACTACGTGAGCTTGGGGTCCGAAGGAAATAGAAGGTTTGTGAAAGGGCTCCCTTTTCCGATAAAAGCTGTCTCTCGCAAGATGATTTGTCTTCCCACACACGAAACAGAATCTTTTACTTGGACCTCGGGTTGGCTGGCTAGGTCTAGTATTGTAGGTTTTAAAGGTTTCACCCTTGGGTTTGAACTTGTTTGGTTTAGGATGGTAGGGTTGGTTTGATTGTTTTTGGATGTTCGATCGAAATTTAGGCTTTGATCTTCGTTTAGAATTGTTGTTGGTCTGGTGTTGTTCGGTTAGATTGGCTTGGACACTTGGAGTTTTATTTTGAAGGGTTTTAGACCTATGTTGGTCTTCTATCCTGATTGAGTTTAGAAGTTGAGCCAAGGTTAGCTCTCCTTATTTTTGAAGTTGACTTTTGACAAAGTCATTCCAAGAAGGAGGCATTTTATTTAGGAGGCTGGAAACTTTAAAACCTTTAGAGAATTTGCCTTCATTGGCCTGAAGTTTCCTAAGGTATTCTTGAAATTTATGAATTTGGTCATTGATAGGCATGTCATCTACCATATTGAATCTAGGGAATGATGCGGTATTGAATCGTTCTACTCCAGCATCATCAAGTCCATATTCAGACTCAAGGTTCCCATAATTCCTTTGAATTTTTAGCCGATAGGTAAATGTCGTAGAGTGAGTCGGATAGGGCACTAAGGATTCTACCTTTACATAGATAATCCTCTTCATGGGTAGTGGTTGACATTGTGCTAGAGGAACTGGTAGATGATTTGTCAATCACTGACCAAAGACCTAAGGTAGTTAGCCAAAACTTCATTTGGCTTTGCCACCTCCTAAAATGGGATCTATCAAATTTTTTCGGTCTAAGACTAATGATGTCATCCCTAAGGGTTGCCATACAGTCCAAGCTAGATTCAGAGAGGAAGATCTAAAAAATGAAAATGATTTTGTTACAAAATTGTTTGAATAATTCAAACATTTTTTTCCTTTTTTTTCTACAACAAGAGAACAAGATTTTTTTTCCTACAAGTGAAAGAAAATTAAATATATATTAAATTTGTAATGCAAATAAACTATAATTAATTTGCACAAGTTCTCCTTTAGATTGTTATTCAAGTTGATTTTTTCATGCTTGCAACTAGGAATATATTAGCATACATACATACATATACATACATACATAATACATACATATATATATATATGTGTGTGTGTGTGTGTGTGTGTGTGTGAGACAGATTATATTCAGAAAAAAAATCTCAAATAAAATAAGTTAAGAATAAGGTATGGGAGGCGGTTTACACCACTGTCCTAAAGGAGAACTGGTCCTCCTTCTCGTGCGAAGAAAATAGAACCACAACTCTTCTCAAGGTACAACCCGAAAGCTAGATTCCTACATTTGTTGGCGGCACGATCTCAACGGACGCGATCAGCGATCTTCAACGCAATCTTCAAAGAAAAAAATAATAAAATGTAGAATTATTGTTGTTCTCCCCAAAAAATTTCAACCTTTGAAACCCTATTTATAGATTTTTTTTAAATTTAAACAAAACGGTCGGAAGTTTTAATTTTTAAAATGCTAGGCAATTGAATTTTAAAACGACCGTTCGGTCGTTTGGTTTTCAAACGGCCGAACGTTTGGTTTTTTTTATTAAACGGTCGGCGTTTGGGATTTCCAAACGACTGAACGTCAACAACTCGTTGCCGACCTGGGTGGAGACCCCGAGGCTGAGCGCCGACGGGAAGATGTAGACGATGGACGTGGTCTGGATGAGGATCCCCATGGAGGCCACCGTGGCCTTGGGATTCGCCAGGAGGCCGCACAACATTATCATGAACTCATACCACCACCACTCGAGGCACACCAGACGCACATCGGGACAGCGAGCCGGAGCAGCGCCGACCACCCTCTGAGACAGTCGGCACTGGGGCTCACCCACGAGTCCTTGTACACTCGAGAGATCAGTATGAAGAGGAGGAGGTAGAGGAACTGATTCATATTGGTCCACATCGTTGCCAAGGCCACACTGGAGATGCCCATTCCGAAGTAGACGATGAGGAGATAGTTTAAGGGGACGTGGAGGACGACGGAGATTAGGGAGCAATAGGTGACTAGGAGGGTGATGTTCTGCGACCGCAGATAGATTCTAAGAGGGTGGAGGAAGGAGAGGAAGACGAGGTCCGGGAGGGCGAAGGTGATGAAGGTGTGGGCAACGGAGGAGATGTTCTCGTCTTGGCCGCACAATAGGAGAATTCTCTTCATGTTGAGCCAAAGGAAGGAGATGGGAAGGGAAGCAGAGAGGAGGAGGAGGATTGTTCTCTAGAGGGTGAGGCCGAGGAACTGCTTCGCACCGTAGGCCTGGCCGCAGATGGGCTCCATGCCCATGGCGAGGCCCCAGAGGACGGAGTTGTTAGATTAATCTTTATGAAACGTGTAGAGTCGCCTCTTTCTCCAACTGACCTGATATGGGAAAGGGTCACCAGTTTTCAACTAGCCTAGTATAAGAAAGGGCCATCGGTTTTTCTTTTAATTGGTAGTTAATGATTCGAAAGTTTAATCCATTAACATTAAGCATATTTGATGAAATTAAATTTTAAGTTATAAATATTTGATGGGAGTACCGGATTGAAAGTTATATATATATATCAATTGGTCCTCTCTCCACTTAAGCAAGATAGAAGATTAGAAAATCCATCAAATTGTTTGTTACGTAGAAAATAAGGTTAAGGAAGAGAAATCAATTGTTTCAATTAAAACCTGATCAGATTCAAATTATTTATTATAATGAATTCCGCATCAAGTAAGTATTTTATAGTTGATTTTATGTTACAAATTATTTATTGAAGATAATAACAAGTGGTAGAGCAATGTTCTAAAATAAATAATTTATTCGTATATTATGATTGATTAATTTTTTTATCAAAATGAATTGAAGATGAACTTTTAATCTTTTCAGTTACGATTGATTGTATTATTAGCCATTAATCTATTCCATGAAGAGATCCACCACAGGAGAACCCCGGCTGATTGTGTTACAAATTAATGGCATGCATCGATAAGGTTGTTGTGTTATACTAGTATGTATGACAAAACTAATATTTATAGATTGAAGCAGATTGATAATCTATGATGGTTGATGTCGGCTGATGCATGCAGTAATGTTAACTATATTTTGTCATTGTTAAAATTTGAATGTTAGTTTTTTTAATAATATTAGTATTATTATTTAGTTATATGACATTAAGATTAAATTAGTTGGTTAATTACCAAAGTGGTCAAACTAATTAATATTCAGTCATATAATTTATAAAATTTTAATAATATTAGTATTATTACATGACATCAAGGTTAAATTAGTTAGTTAGTCACCAAAGTGGTCAAACTAATTTATATTTAGTCATATAATTTATGAAATTTTAATAATATTAGTATTATTATATGACATCAAGATTAAATTAGTTAGTTAGTCACCAATATGGCCAAACTAATTTATATTCAGTCATATAATTTATGAAATTTTATAAAATGCTGTTGTTTTAATCTTAAAGATTTGTTGGTTTTTAGAAATTAAGAATTCGCCCACCTTAGGTGGATTAATATTCTATAACTATCAAACCTAAAGAAGGAAATCTAATATTCTCTTATCAAATATAATATGGATATCCAAAGATACTATATATATATACTATATATATATATATATTTGATAATGTTTATTAATTACTTTAAAGTTTAAATAGCATTCTAATTACGATAATGATGTGTGTATATATATATATATTGTTATATTTACTCAAAGAAAATTTATAACATATTTTGTGTTTAATTTTCTGAATTTAAGCATTTATGGCTTTGCATATGTTTCTCTACGTTCACATGCTTCTACTGTTACTATCTTTAATGGCTTAAACTTCTTTGAATGACGTGAGCAAGTAAATTTCTTTTTAGGTGTCTTGGATCTTGACTTTGATACTATTAGAAGAAAAGCCTATTGACATTACTTATGAGCAATAAGGCAGAGAAGTTAAAACATAAAGCATGAAACAGATCTAATAGATTATGTCTTAGTTTCATGCGAATGACAATTGCCAACAACATTAAGTCTACTCTTCCAGAAAGTGTAACTGCTAAAGAATATCTTAAGTTTATAGAAGAGTGCTTTCGTTCCGCTGATAAGTCGTAGGGACACTGATGGCCGAACTTACGACCATGAAATATGATAGGTCGTGAAGTATGCAGCAACATGTCCTTGATATGACTAATATTGCAGCAAGACTTAAGACCCTGAGAATGACTGTGGATGACTCCTTTCTGGTACAATTCATTATGAACTCATTACTTTAAGAGTATGAGCTTTTTCAAATTAACTATAATAGTATTAAGGATAAGTGGGATGTTAATGAATTGGCTAGTAAGCTTACTCAAGAGGAAACGAGATTAAAAGCGCAAGAGATTCATTCAATAAACCTAGTGGGTCAAGAGAATTTCAGCATGAAAGAAAAATAAAATAAAATAAAGAATTAAAGTGGTTCTGTGACCAATAGATTTGAAAGCAAGCATCCTACCACTTCATCAATCTAATCTTAATAATAAAGAATGAAAGTCCAGATTGTTTCTCCCGTGAAGAGATTCTTTTAAAATTTATGTTTTACTTTTAATATTTTAAAAAATACAGCAAAATTATGTGGGTACCTTAAGTCTTTTGTATTCACGCATGATATTATCATTAATTAAATTTGATGTCTATATATTGTGTGCAATTTGTTAGTCACCAAAGTGGCCAAATTTGAAAGTTTATAGATATCAAATTTAATTAAATAAATTTAATTACTCATAATTATGTGATGCATATTGTTTATTTGTTATGAGTATATTGAAGTTCATTGATTATAAATATTTAAGGGTCGCCCAAAGGTTGACTAGTCATTTTATAATCTATGGATATGATGTGGTCAATTAATATGCTAGGTTAGGTATGTTTAGCATATCCAAAGATAGCAAACATATCTAATTTGAGTATATATAATTGCCAAGTATGAAAAATTTAAATTAAGCATCAGTTATGTTTATTATTGTATATTGTTGTATCACCCAAAGAAGAACTTCAATATGCACTTATTATTTACTTGATAGAATCTGAATATTTAATTAAGTATATTATTCAATAAAGTTATCAAACCAAAATTCAAAAATTTAAGAAGAAAGCATCCACTAAAGTAACACAGATTGCTGATAATGATAAAAAGGAAAGGAAGAAAGATAAATGTCACTTCTATGAGAAAGAAGGACATTATCAAAAAAAATATCTAAAACGAAAAGCTTAGTTTGAAAAAAAAAAAGGGATTCCTTACAATCCAAAGCATAAACCCAAATGAGAACTTCTTATTCATGGAGAACCGAGATAAGGCCTCAATTGAAGGCATAGAGACTTATCATATTGCTTTAGATACTGGGCATTACCTGAATCTACTGCAAAGGCCTCAATTGAAGGCATAGGGACTTATCATCTTACTTTAGATACTGGGCATCACCTGAATCTACTACAAACTCTCTATGTCCCTTCACTTTCTAGAAATTTGATTTTTGTTTCGAAACTTGATATTAATGAGTTTAGTTTTAAGATTGGAAACGGATGTTTCAGTTTATTTAATAAAGATGGTTCCTTTATTGGTTCTGGAATTCATTCTTGAGGTATTTACTAAAGAGGTTGAAAGGCAACTAGATAGAAAAGTAAAAATAGTAAGATCTAATAGAGGTAGTGAGTATTATGGAAAGTATAATGAATCAGGGCAAAATCTAGGTCCATTTGCAAAATTCCTTGAAAGACATGGCATATGTGCACAGTATACTATGCCAAGCACACCTCAACAAAATGGTGTGGCAGAAAGACAAAATAGAACATTAATGGATATGGTTAGGAGTATGATAAGTAATTCCTCATTACCAAAATTTTTGTTGACGTATGCTCTTAAAACTGCAGCATATTTACTGAATATGATTCCTAGTAAGGCAGTTTCTAAAACTCCTTTTGAGTTATAGACTGAAAGAAAACCTAGTTTAAGACACCTGCATGTTTGGGATTGTCTAGTAGAAGCACGAGTGTATAATCCATATGAAAAGAGATTGGATTAACTTGAACTGTCAGTGGTTACATTATTGGTTACCCAGAAAAATTTAAAGGGTATAGATTTTATTGTCCAAACCATAGTTCTAGAATTATTGAGACAGATAATGCCAAATTCATTGAGAATGGTAAAGTTAGTGGGAGTGCTTACAAAAAGATTATGAAGTAAGGCTTAATGTTTCATTACCCATAAATATTCCTAAATCTACAATCATTCTATACATTATTCTAAAATTACAAAAACAAAACAATAATGAACAATGTTTGAATAAAGTAGTACCCATGAAGAGCCTAACCTACCAATAGCTAACAAAATTGAACCATGTGGAATAGCTTTAAGTAAACCTGTAAGGATACAAAAATCAGCTATTTCATATGATTATTTGGTTTATTTACAAGCGTCAGATTTTGATTGTGGCATTGATGAAGCTCATGTTTCATTTTCACAAGCCATTAACAGTGATAAATCTAATAAATGAATTAATGCTATGAAAGATGAATTAAAATCAATGGCTAAAATAATGTCTGAAATCTTATCGAATTGCCAGAAGGTTCTAAACGAGTTGGATGTAAATGGGTTTTTAAGACCAAACGTGACTTGATATCGAATGTTTTAAAGCTAGACTTGTCATCAAGAGTTATACTCAGAAGGATGTCATTGATTATAAAGAGACATTTTCATCAATTTCAAAAAAGATTTATTAAGAATCATTATGGCTTTGGTAGCTCAATATGATTTAGAGTTACATCAAATTGATGTGAAAACAACCTTTCTAAATGGGAATACAAAGGAAGAAATTTATATGGATCAACCTGAAGGTTTTTCCATGGAAGAAAAGGATTATATGGTGTGTAAACTTAAGAAATCAATATATAGACTTAAAAAATTTTGTTGATTGTGTTGACAGTAGAAAGTCAATATTTTGCTATATGTTTCTGTTGAAAGAAGGGGCAATTTCATGAAAAGGTGCCAAACAATCTATCATTGCCTCATCCACTATGGAAGCAGAGTTTGTAGCCTATTATAAAGCTATAATTCACATATTATGGCTACGAAACTTTGTTTTAGGACTTGGGGTTGTGGGCAATTTCATGAAAAGGTGCCAAACAATCTATCATTGCCTCATCCACTATGGAAGCAGAGTTTGTAGCCTATTATAAAGCTATAATTCACATATTATGGCTACGAAACTTTATTTTAGGACTTGGGGTTCTTGACACCATTACCAAGCCGCTGCATATTTATTGTGATAATTCCGAGGTAGTTTTCTTCTTCAAAAATGACAAATATTCCAAAGGTGTTAAACATATGGAATTAAAGTACTTTAATGTCAAAAAAAGGTTCAGAAACAAAGAGTGTGCATTGAACATATTAGAACGGATCTTATGATTGCATATCCTTTAACTAAAGGTTTACAACCAAAGACATTTAAAGAACACGTACATGGGTCTTGATTGAATTATGGGTTTTAGTTGTATTGAAGATTGATTAAGATGATGTTATGACACTCTTGAGCTCATTAATATGATATGTTTTTGGTTTTATTAATTAAATTATTTCTTGTTCCTTATCCTTACATACGTTTAATATTTTGAACAAGGACATTAAGAGATATATAATTTATGTGACCATGATAAGTTGCTAATACAGAAGGCAGTATGCGATTTAGATGTGTTAGATTAATCTTTGCGAAATGTGTGCCGCGAAGAGTCGCAAAGATTAGATTAATCCGTTAGATCTTTACGAAAAGAAGGCAAAGAGTCACCTATTTCTCCAACTGGGCCACCAGTTTTTCTTTTAATTGATAGTTAATGGTCCGAAAGTTTAAGCCATTAACATTAAGCCATTAATTATGATATTTGATGAAATTAAATTTTAAGCCATAACCTTAGGTATTTGATGGGAGTACCAGATTGAAAGTTATATATATATCAATTGGTCCTCTCTC
Source organism: Calamus simplicifolius (assembly GCA_900491605.1). Classification (NCBI taxonomy): domain Eukaryota; kingdom Viridiplantae; phylum Streptophyta; class Magnoliopsida; order Arecales; family Arecaceae; genus Calamus; species Calamus simplicifolius. Next base: position 102,134 of record UESW01002483.1, on the reverse strand, counting down.
TACCCTAAGAAAGATACTACGTAGGAAATAAGGTTAAGAGAGAGAAATCAATTGTTTCAATCAAAACCTAATCAGATTCAAATTATTTATTATAATGAATTCCGCATCAAGAAAGTATTTTATAGTTAATTTTATGCAACAAATTATTTATTGAAGATCCTATATGCATAATAGGAGTAGCTCGTGATGTTGGCGAAGCCGATGGAGAGGGAGCCACTTGCGAGCTCGAGATCGCCGAGGAAGAGCATGGAGATCATGGCACGCGAGTAGAGGACCAGCCTAGTAATAGATGTGGAGATTGATATCTTTCCTATGGCTCTCATTTCCTCGACAACCTGATGAACCCAATCCGTATGATCCATCAGGAGAGGATCGATATAGTTTCTATCTACTACTTCCAAGTAAAAGTTCGATTCCATATGGCTTTCATATATATATATATATATAACAGCCTAAGTTATGCACAAGTACTGGTTGCAGGCTAGTTACCTCGGAGAGAGTTGGCCATCTTTGGAGGTCCTCTTCCTCCGAGCGCTCATTGTGGGGGATTAAGATGTTGGACATTTTGAGAGGGAAGAAAGAGAGAGGAGAGGAGGGTGCGGAGGAGTCTATGAGGAAAGCCAATATAAAGGAATAGGTGCCTTGTTTATAAAAGGAAGAAATATAATGTGCTGTGCATGGGTGGCAGATAAGTAGCTACAGGCTAATATGTTGCAATAATGTTATAGTAGAAATAACAAGAATAGGAACAACTAAAAATGAAGGCTAGTTTTGTATACATACAGGAAAATATGCAGGGATGTGAATTAAGGATTTTTTTAAAAAAATTAAATTGCTTTCTTATCAGTTTTAAAAGGAAAAAGCCATAAGGATTGAGAAACTTGCCTAATAATGCAAAAGAACTTACTGCATGTTGACAAAACAATGAATATAATTTCATGGGGAAATCATGCATTAATGACCTTACAGCCAGAAAAATGCTGAGAAAATGGCAAGAGGAATGAAACCTGCTGAGAAGTCAAAGATAATAGATGTCTTATCATCATGTATTGTTAAGCGATCATTGACCGGAATTTTGGTCCCAAGAGCAAACAGAAGTTTCTACTGAGTGATAGGAGCTAAAAGTTTCAATTGAAATGCCATGTAGATTTTGGCTTGCTCAACCACAACTGTGGGTGAAAGAGAAGTAGTCTGCAACTGTCCCTCGTTTAATTTGACTTCTGGACTAGTCTTTCCACCTAAATAGTATTGTTGAATATGAGGTCTGCCAGTCCTGCCCATCCAACCCACCATTGCACTGGAGCCAACCATCATTCCATCCTTTGAGAATCCCATCCCAATCCATCCAGTGGCATACATCGTAGATAGGTTAATGCTCAAAACATTATCTTGGTCCTTGGAGTACTGCCAGAGCCAAAGTTTTATGGCATAAGAGCAAGGAAGCCACGCCCCATGGCCAACGACTTCCCAAAGTAGTAGTACTAGAGGCCCATGGGGAAGAGAGAGATACGAGCCGATAGGATTCAAAGAAAGTAAGGTGGAGGAGGAGTGTGGGAGGTTGCCGTCCCTTCGATTTGAAGACAGATGAGAGGGCTAGTTTTTCGGTGGCCATGTGGTCTAGTGGTGGTTGGTGGGCGGTACCAGAAGTCATGGTTTCTTTTAGGTATTGTTTGATAAAAAAAATATTATTCATGGACAAATGTACGGGATAGAGTTTATCCCCTTGCTATTTCTAGAGATATTCCTTGGTTATTCTATTGATCATATCAAATGCAAAAAGGTAAATCCATAAGATAACTTTTTTTTACTCTTATTTGGAGGGATAACCAGCTATTTCCGCATTTTCTAAGGAATAAATTGAGGGGATATCCCATGATTAACCATGGTTAATCATGAATTATTTTTTTGGTTAACTTTATTCCCAGCTATCCCATGATTAACTTTATTCTAGGGAATAAATTGAGGGGATATCCCATGATTAACCATGGTTAATCATGAATTATTTCTTTGGTTAACTTTATTCCCAGCTATCCCCTGTAGTTATGGTTTTTGAAAATAAAAAAAAATATTACATCTTATCTCCTATTTTAAATACTACCTAAAGTCTGTCTCGACCGATTTGAGGAGAAAAAAATAATTGCACGGTGGAGGTGGGAGCGGAAGGGAGAGGAAGAGTGGGTGAGATTATCGGCTTAAAAAATTGGTGTCACTTGCCGCGGTTCAAATTAGGTGACGTCGAAATAATTGTCACTGTAATTAATTAAAATTATTAAAGGATAAGACGAGAACCAAAACAAGTAGATGGACGGATGCATGCAAGCACTGGCCGTTCTCTCGATACTTCATCTCGCGGGTGAACAAAAAGTGGGAGCTTTGATATCATTCTAGAGTTCAATCCAAAAAAAGTTCAAGACATAACCATTAAGCACAGCTAAAATATTCTACCTATCTAATTTGAGGCTATTATTTCTCTCTTATAAAAAATATAATTCCTTATGTTTATGGTCTTGTTTAATGATAGCTTAGATCTCAACAGGGGCTCCTGTTATTAGCAGTCACTTACCTCTAGAGAGAAACGGGGGACGTAGCAACTAAATTACGGAGAATTGTTATCTCCTTAGTGCATACGTTGTAATTGTAAAACTGCCAGATTATCCCATGATGATACAATTATAAGTAATTAACAACTAAATTAGTATTCTTTTCTTGTCGTTTAACTCACCAGCATGATGACAGGAGTGGACAACCAGCAGTTCTAGACAAATGCCCCATGGAACATCACCAACCACAACCTGTGCATTTCTTCTTGGTTGAAGTCTAATGAAATTTTCGAAGGGTCTTTTAAGTCTAGATCCACGAAAATGAACATTATGCTATGATTATAGTGGACTAGTGTGGTAGTACATGCAGGATTTGATGTTAAATTTGCTTCAAATGGAGGTATGTGGAATAAAACAATCAATGATATGGACCTATAAATTGTATAATTCTAGTCTTACCAAAGATGATCATCCCTCAACACTGGAGCTACTGTGTCATGTCAAGTTGTTGTCATGGAGGAATGCTTGTAGTATGCTAGTCGCTCGGAAATAATAAGGAACTACATCACAAGATGCATCAGAACTTATCAGGTATGAAACAGACTGAAGTCCAATGTATGCAAAATATTGTTAGATGAAAACAGATGGTGTTTAATTGGATCAAAAAGAGAATTGATGATGTCTAATCACCTTGAGTTGAAGTTCTTGAGGGCCAGTGAATGCACTGTCAGTTTGCTGAAAAAACTTTGCCTAGATGACGTGATCTGCAAGAAGTCCCGAATATTGGATATTCCGGCAGGGACCCTCTGACACTCAAGTTAGTGATCAGAATCACAGCAGTAAGCTTTAAAAAGCTCAAGTTAGCATTAGAAGGAGATGAGAAAATTCTTTTAGTGTTTGCTTGAGTGTTCATACCTCGGTCTGGAGCCCTTCTTACCATTTATCTTGACCCTTTGAGTCATGTCGCTTGCTTGCTCATGGCTTCTGACCGTGATAAGATTGGAATCTTATGATGAGTTATAACTTTTGCAGATAGAATGTCATAATTAGTGGGATTGAGTCCCCCCTTCTTTTTGGTGATAGGTACTTCGTGGCAGACAATCACCTTTCTAGGCTTATTTGGCCAGTGTTATTAAATCTTTCTAATGACTTTTTGGAGCCTTGTTGGTTTGGGGATTTGTAGCTTCATGATAGATTATGGCTTTTGGGGCATCACCTGATCAGGTTTATTAATGCTGTCTAATAGATTTTGACTTTTGGAGCATCATCTGATCAGAGTCATTAATATTACCTTATGGGTTATGACTTTTGGTGCTTATGCCGGAACTAACGGTTCCTGTCTTTTTGGATTGATATGGATCAAGAGTAGTTGGTGGGCCCGGCCTGGTCCAAGGTAGAAGCTTGCTTAGTAAGTTGAAATGATCTTTGAAGAGAAGACAAAACCGTAGCCGCCCAGAGCTCAAGACACGGGGGGCCGCCTAGGAGCCGCTCCCGCTGGGGCTGTCTAGGGACCGCTCTTACTAGGGCTGCCTAGGAGCCACCTCGGGGCTGCCTAGGGGCCGCTCTTGCTGAGGCTGTCTAGGAGCCGCTTCGGAGCTACCGAGGAGCCGCTTAGGACCGCTCTTGCTCGGGCCGCCTAGGGATCGCTCCGGGGCCGCCTAGGGACTACTCTTGTTGGGGCCGCCTAGCAGCCATTGGCTTTTTTAATAATTCCTACCATCATGTAATTTGGGCTATTAACTCACACGTGACTTTTATCAGCCACATCATATGCCCTCTCGCTCTTGAGTCTTGGCGCTCACATGCGCAGTTCTTGCCAAGGAAAAGAGCGCAAACTCCCTCACTCTATTGGGTTTTACGCGCCATAAATCAGTGGAGGTGGGCACATGCTTTTGGAGAAATAAGGTCTCTTTGGGGTCTTATCATCATTTAAGGAATGGTATTGGGAACATCATAACATGTGGGGGGGATCGAGAAAAATGCCTCGTGACTAGTAAGAAAAGGCGGGGTGTCATCATTAGACCACTCTTGTCTCCATTTTATCATTGGGTATGGATTGCATTCCGCCAATAACTAACGGATAGCTAGATAGTAACCCTACATCTATGCCTCTGCACGACATTATAGGGGGCAGGACTTTCAGAAATTAGGTATAAAAGTTGTCCTGCCCATTCCTTCGGGCTTCTCGTTCCTCCATTACTTCTTTTACATTCTTTCAACTTTCCAAACACTGACTTCTTGCTTCTACTCTTATGATTCAAGGTTAGTTCTTTTCTATATTTTTCTTTTTGCTCTTATGGATCCTCGTCCTGATAAAAAAGGTAAGAGACCCATGGTAGAACCTTCTAAGGAAGAAATTCTTCAAGCGCGGCATTGGGCTCCCGGTAGCATCTTCATTCGAGGTCAATCAGCGACCGCCGCTCCGGTCTCAACCAGGGCTTCTCTCCCGTCCCCTAGGGCATCACCTCCAGCCGCTAGAGTATCATCTCCAGCTGCTAGGGCATCACCTCCAGCCGCTAGAGTATCACCTCCAGCTACTAGGGTAGCATCTCCAGCTACTAGGGCCTCGCCTTCACCTTTTCGCTCGATATCTCCTCTGATTAACTACTCTAGATCTGCAGGCTTGGGGGGAATAAACTCTACCATGAAGGCCCATGACATAAAAAAATCTCCAAGTCAAGTATGATATACCAGATAGTGTTTGCCTTTCTGCCCCTTGGTATAGTGATAAGGTGACCTGCAGCCGGTCCGGTGGGGTTGTCTTGTATGAGAAATTTTTTAGGAGTGGCCTTCGTCTTTCTTTCCATCCTTTTTTCCTTAACCTTTTAGATAGTATAACCTTGTTCTGACGTAATTAACTCTGAACTCAATTCGAATTATTTGCGCCTTTCTGGTACTCTGCCATTTCCATGGCGCTCCTGCCCGAGTCTCCTTGTTTCGGGCATTGTACAAGCTTCGAAACCCCAAGAAAAATGAGTGGTGGAGCTTTGCCTTCATGCCCAAAAGAGTCATCAAACTTGATTTACCCTCTAAGGTCAAAGAATGGAAGTCCTAATTCTTCTATGTCCATATAAAGGGGATGAAAATTACTTGGCACCATCCCAATACCAGCCCCAATAAAAACTCGGTTATAGAGGAGAGAGACCGAGAGCTCTTCGATGCCCTAATATCCTCCATCATTCCCTCTTGCCGAGATTTGCTATCGGAGGGTAACCTCTGCGAAGTCAGCATAGCTTCGGCATCTCTACCACCGACGTCTGGTGAGCATCATCACCATTATTCATTCGTTTGTTTTTTTAAACCATTTCTATCTCATTATACAACGGTGAGGTTCTCTCCCAATTTTTTCACGGTGGGCCTCAAAAAAAGAAAGAAGGCCGTCGATGACACGACGGAGATGGCACCTAAAAAGCTCCGTCAGGAAGAATAGGGTGGGCCAACCCGGCCCTCGATGGCTCCTCCCGTAGCTCCCAAGGTCGTCCCAGCAGAAGAGTTGAGAAGGGGAGACCCCCCTATTGAAACACCATTGGCGAGGACTCCTCCCATTGGGGTCGAGGCGGAGTCTTCGAGGAGAGGACCTTTGACTACCGCTGGGATGGAGGATGGGACCGCACCAGAAGTAAGGGCTGCAATGCCTCCAGTGCGAGAAGCTGAAGGGGGCGCTTCCTTGGCCACCCAATTGTCTTCGGAGGGAGAAAGAATGTCTCCGAACAATGCTCCTCCCAGTCGGCCATCCAAAGTTACAGCGATGTGTCGAGGTCACCTAGCAGAGCACCTCCTAAGCCGCTCTACTCTCCCTAACTTTCAGGCTGAACTTCATCGTCAGCCAATCGAGAGGTCTCTTGACACCCTTTTCACTGCCGTCCTCCATGTAAGTGTGCTGACTCAGTTCTCTTAGTCAGATATAGTATGCATTCTAATCCATCAATCTGCACAGGTATCTAATGGCCTTTTGTCCTTTAGGACATTTGTACCGAGAGTTCCAACAATAGCGGGCATGCTCAGGATGAGCTGACCACCCTCAAGACTCGGGTCGATGATTTGACCAGGGATCTGACTGAGATCAGGACCCAGGAGGCGGCGACAGCCAGCAAGCTTCGAGCCATCCAGGAAGAAACTGCTCCTCCAAGGTCTGGGCCAAGGAGGCTGAGAGGAGGGCCAAAGTAGCTAAGGCCAAATTGGCAGAAGCCATGTTAAGGCTTAGGTTGACAGAGGAGAAGTTGGAAGATGCTCTTCTGAAGTTGGACCATGCTAAAAACAGAGCCGACACAACCAAATCTAAAGCCTTTATGGAGAAGTTGGCTGATGCCAAGGCAAAAATTCAGAGGGGTACGGACAAATTGGCCACCGTCGAGGCTCAGGCCATGGAGAAGCTGACCGCCGTCAAGGCTCAAGCTATGGAGAGGGTGGCAGCCGCTGAAGTCCAAGCCTTAACAAGGGTCGCCGTCGCTGAATACCAAGCTTGGGAAGTCGTTGAGCTTTATAAAGGTTCTACAGACTTTGCCGCTGAGTTTAGTGAAGCCGCTCTCGATGCCTATGCCCAGGGCTTCGAGAAATGTAAGGAAAAAATCTTTCGAATTTATAAAGTAACTGGCCTTGAAGACATCCGACCGGAGGATGAAGATGAAGATCCAGAAAATAGTGGTGCCGAGGATAGGCCGGGACCCACCAAGCCTTAGGTTTAGTTTCCTATCTGCTTTCAATTGTAATCCAACTAGCATTTGTTATAAGAATGAGATTATTGAAGTGAAGGAACTAATGATAGAAAAGTGAAGGAACTAATGATAGAAAAGACACTTCGCCTAAATTTAATGAACTTATCTTTTGGATAATGCCTTGGCCTTTTGAATGCCCATGTCTTGACTTGAGCCTTTAAGTTCAAAAAGATACACCTCCTACTCCAGGAGCATACTTAAGAGCCAGTGATTTGACGTACGGGTTCCATATGAGCGTGTGGGTTCATAATGACCTCTCAGGCTTTTGCCTGGGCACCTTTCGAATATTGATGTCGATCCTAGCCATGGGCTCGAAGGATGTCATATTTTTCTAAAAACCTCCATAGGGGTTTCTCGCATCAGCCTGGGAGCTTTACTCGAGGCCATTGAGACCGTAGGACTTGAACCACCATGGGGGTTTCTCGCGCCGGCTCGGAGATGTCTATAATCATGGGACCATCGAGGTCCTTTGGAAAACTACCATAAGGGTTTCTCACGCCGGTCTAGGAGTTTGACTCGAAGCCATCGAGACCATAGGACTCAAACCACCATGGGGTTTCTCGCGCTGGTCCAGGGGTGTCTATGATCACGGGACCATTGAGGTTCTTTAGAAAACTACCACGGGGGTTTCTCACGCCGGCCCAAAAGTTTGAGTCGAGGCCATCAAGACCATAGGACTTGAACCACCATGAGGGTTTCTCGCGCAAGCCTGGGGGTGTCTATGATCACGGGACCGTCGAGGTCCTTTGAAAAACTACCATGTGGGTTTCTCGTGTCAGCCCGGAAGTTTTGACTCGAGGCCGTCGAGACCATAGGACTTGAACCACTACGTAGTTTTCTTGCGCCGGTCTAGGGGTGTCTATGATCATGGGACCATCGAGGTCCTTTGGAAAACTACCATGGGGGTTTCTCGTGCCAGCCCGAGAGTTTGACTCGAGGCCGTCGAGACCATAGGACTTGAACCACCACGGGGGTTTCTCGCACCGGCCCGGGAGTGATAACGGAACCGTTGAGGTCCTTTGAAAAACTACCATGGGGGTTTCTCGCACCGGCCTGGGAGTTTAACTCGAGGCTGTCGAGACCATAGGACTTGAACCATCATGGGGGTTTCTCACGTCGGCTCGGGGGTGTCTATGATCATAGGACTGTCGAGGTCCTTTGGGAAACTATTATTCTAAATAAAGATATGAAGTTAAAAAAGAAACTCTCTTTTTATAACTATTAGCCAAATACACTCATTATTGGTAATATTGGCAAAGATTACTCGCATTCCAAGAACGTGGAATTGGCCGTCCGTCTAGCTCCTCAAGTCTGTAAGCTCTTTGGTGAAGCATCTTCGTGACTCGGTAAGGCCCCTCCCAATTCGAGGACAGCTTGCCTCCTTCATCTGGTCTAGATATTTTAGCCCTCATGAGGACTATATTTTCAGGATGGAATGTCTTGAAGTGGACCCAAGCATTATAATATTTTGCTGCTCATTGATAAAACATGGCCATTCTGAGCCGCGCTTGGTTTCAGGTTTCATCGCTGAAGTCGAGATTGGCCCTTAGTCATTCGGAGTAGTCTTTCTCTTTATAAAATTCCACTTGGGAACTGGGAAGGTCGATCTCCATTGGGATAACCGTCTCAGATCTGAAGACAAGGCTGAAAGGAGTTTCTTCCATAGGAACTCTAGGGGTTGTATGATATACCCAGAATATACTTGAAAGTTCCTCGGCTCATCTACCTTTAAGCTCGTCCAAATGGGTTCCAAGTCCCCGAAGAATGGTCTGATTTATGACTTTAGCCTCTCCATTGGTCTAAGGATGCCCGACGGAAGTGAATCGGTGACAGATGCCCAATTCAGTGCAGAAGGCCTTGAATGCAGCATTATCGAACTAGTGACCATTATCAGTGATGATGGTATGGGGTAGGACAAATCGACATATGATAGATTTTTAGAAAAATGCCTTCACCTTGCTCTCAACAATTTTGGCTAGTGCCTCAAGCATAACCCATTTGGTAAAATAGTCGACAGCAACAAGTAAAAATCTTTGTTTTCTTGAAGCTGAAGGGAACGGTTTGAGGATATCCATTCCCTACTGGGCAAAGGACCACGGAGTAGAGAGTAGGTTCAGTTGAGAAGCTGGCTACCATTGAATACCAGAATATCGCTGGCAACTATCGCACTTCTGGGCTAGCTCCGCAGCATCTTTTTTATAGTAAGCCAGTAATATCCCTGGCAAAGGGCTTTGTACGCCAGGGATCTACCCCCTAGATGGTTCCCACATATGCCCTGATGTATTTTCTTAAGGATACAATCAGCATCTGTCAGGCCAATATATTTGAGAAAGGATAAGAGAAAGACTTTCTGCATAACTGTCCCTTCAGCAACACAAACTTGAAAGATCTCCACTTAAGCAGCCTGGCCTCTACGAGATCTGTGGGGAGAGTACCATCAGTAAGGTACTTAATATAAGCATCCATCCACGTCAACTCTGGCATGATCGATAGGATCTCCTCTACTGCATAGATGCTTGGAGTTTCCAAGTGTTCGACATATGTTCTTCCCAAACCGTCGTCTGTCGAGGTAGCTGGCCGTGATAAGATGTCGGCTCTAGCATTCTCGCCTCTGGAAATATAGCTAATGGTAAAGTAGGCCAAAGAAGAGATCAGCAACTTAACCTTATTTAGATACTGAGACATGATAGGGTCTCGAGCTTCGTACTCTCCAGTGATATATCTAGAGATGAGTCAAGAATTAGTGAAGGCCTTGAGACTCCTCACCCTAAGCTCTAGGGCAAGCTTGATTCTAACCAATAGGGCCTCATACTCAGCTTGGTTATTTATGGCTTTAAAAAAGAAGTAGAGAGCATAGTCTAATACGATACCCTCCGAATTTACTAGAATGAGGCTAGCTCCACTCCCTTGAGAATTGGAGGCACCGTCAACATGAAGGATCTAGGCTCCCACCACGTCCTCCCCAATGTTTGAGCATTTCACAGGGAGGTCTTCGGATTGCCCTTCCATCTAGGTACACTATATCAGGAAGTCAGCCAACACCTGGGACTTCAGGGCAGAGCGAGACTAAAATGAAAGATCGAACTCCCCTAACTTCATGGCCCACTTAGCCAAGCAAACAGATGTGTCAGGATGAGCCAAGATAGCTCTAAGAGGCTGATCCATGAGTACCATAATTGGATGGGCTTGAAAGTACGGTCTAAGATGCTGGACAGAGACAATCAGAGCGAAGATGCTTTTTTCAGTTCTAGAGTATTTGACTTTCGCATCATGGAGCATCTTGCTAGTATAATAAATAGGCCTTTGTGTTTCATCAGAGTCGAGTCACACCAGTACAGAACTTACTGCCTTCGGAGAGGCAACAAGATAAAGAAAGAGCTTTTCTCCTTCTTTAGGCTTCGACAATAAGGGCGCCGTAGACAAGAACTCTTTCAACCCCTCAAAGGAAGTCTGACAGCTCTTCGTCCACTCAAAGTCGTCGGCCTTGCGTAGAGCTTTAAAGAAAGGCAAACACTTCTCGGCCGATTTAGATAGAAATTGGCTCAGAGCGGCTATTCTTTCGATGAGCCACTGTACTTCTCTCTTGTTGACTGGTTATCTCATATTAAGAATGGCTTGAATCTTCTCTGGATTAGCCTCAATCACCCGCTGGGTCACTAGGAAACCCAAGAATTTCCTGGAAGTGACACCAATTGCACATTTATGAGGGTTGAGCTTTATCTGATGACACCGGAGGTTATCAATGTCTCTCCTAAATTGATAATATGATTGGCACTATAGGTGCTCCTACTCAACATATCATCCATATATACTTCCATATTGCGCCCAATCTAGTCTTTAAAGACCTTATTTATAAATCTTTGATAAGTAGCTCCCGCATTCTTCAATCCGAATGGCATCATCTTGTAGCAGTAGATACCCTTCTCGGTGATAAAAGAGGCTTTCTCTTCATCTGTCGGATCCATCTTTATTTTGATTATATCCGGAGAAGGCGTTCATAAAACTGAGAAGCTCATGGCCAAAGATAGAGTCCACCAATTGATCAATTCGTGGAAAAGGAAAGCTATCCTTGGGGCATGCCTTATTGAGATCAGTGAAGTCGATGCAGATGCACCAGCTTCCATTCACTTTTTGAACTATGACCGCATTGGCTAGCCAATCCGGGTACTGAGCTTTTTGGATAAGGCCGGCAGCAAGCAGTTTATCGATCTCCTCATCTATGGCTCTCTATCGCTCAGGGGAAAAACTTCTCTTCTTCTTGCGAACATGCCAAGACTTTGGATCCATATGGAGCTGATGAGTGATTACCTCTGGAGGGATGCCCGGCATGTCCAATGCTGACCATGCGAAGACATTCGAGTTCGCTCGTAAAAAAGTAAGGAGCAAATTCTTCATCTCTAGAGGGAGAAGCTCTTTGATTCGTACGGTCTTCACAGGATCATCTCCCAATGGATAGGATAGTAAGTGCTCAGCTTACTGTTCTCTTCTTTTAGATTCTCCAGGATTGAGTAGCATTAAAGTTGATGGAGTCATCATTTTCTGAGGGCTAGGAGCCATATGGTAGCATAACTGCACAGGATTTTGCTCTCCGCGCATCTCACCGATCCCTCTACTGGTAGGGAACCTCATGAGTAGGCGCTTGGTGGATATCATCGGGTCCAGAAGGTTTAGACCAGGCCGACCGAGTATGGCGTTATATGCCAGAGGTACTCAGGCCACTAGGAACCTTATCAGGACCATGCTTTGACACGGCGGCGATCCTATCATGACTGGCAAGTTGATTTTACCCTCGACCCTTACTGAGTCTCCTGTGAACTAGAGGTGTAGTCACCGGTCGCAAAGAGTCGGGAGATAAATCCATCCGAACAAAAGCATCATAAGTAAGTATGTATGCTGAACTCCCACTATCTATAAGTATTCTTTTTATAGAATGTTTAGCGATCATCATGGAGATGATTATATTGTTATCATTCAAATTGCCTCCCCGCTAACTCTCCTTTAGAGAAGGGGATTACATTCTCTACACCCTCATCCCCCCTTGGTCTTTTTGAAGCTGAAGCCGCTCCCCATGAGAGCATACCCACCGTTTGCTCTATTGGAGTGTTATCAATGTTGGCCTGAACAGGTGGGGGTCCCATTAGCGCTGGAATAGTCGGGTGTCCTTCCGTCTGGACAAACTTTCCTAGATAATCTCTCTGAATGAGTTCTTCAATAGCTTACTTCAGGTTACGGTATTCTTCAGTATCATGGTCATAATCTCTATGGAAGCAACAATAGCGACTCCTGTCGCGAGTGGCATTGGGCCTTAATGAGGGAGGACGTTGGAGATAATGTTCACTCTTAATCTCCATGTAAATATAGGATCTTGGGGCGAGGAGAGGTGAAAATTTTTTTTCCTTAGGGGCTAAGTTTCGGTGCTGATTATTTGGTCGGTGTGAAGGATCATACTTCTTAAGAGGAGGCATGGTTGGCTCTTTACGAACCAGTTTCTTACTAGCTTCCCTCTCAATGTTCCTCCGGGTGAAGTCAGCTTTATCAGCACGAATATATTTATGTGCACAATTCAAAAAGCTCGGCATAGGAATCGGGAGGCTTCTTGTCTAATGAATAAGTGAAACGAGAGGGACGAAGTCCTCGCTTCAAGGCCAGGGTGGCCACAGCATTGTCAAGATGATACACCTCGAGGTCTGTAGTCTTAAATCAGACTATGAAGTCTTTCAATAATTTTTCTTTCTTCTGCTGAACGAACAATAGACTGTCAGCCACTCGAGGAATCTTTCGATAGGCATCAAATTATGCTAAAAAGGCTTTCTCTAGCTATCAAAAGGAGTCAATGCTACGCAAAAGTAGGCGAGAATATCAGGCGCGCATAGCTTTTCGAAGAGTAGTAGAAAAAGCGATGCATAGGAGGGCATCAGTTACCTCCTGGACTTACATAAGAGATTTATAACTCTCTAAGTAGTCCAGCATATTCTTAGTACCATCATAAGGATCCAACTGAAAAAGATGAAATCTGTGAGGTATAGGTTCTTTCATAATCCAGCGAGTGAGGGGGGGGACGAGTATCGTAGTCCACCCTTGGTTGGTTATTGAGCTTCTGGTTGAGCTCCTCCAAACACCGGTCTTGTTCCTCTAAGCGCCTCTCCATCCAGCCGTTAAGATCCTAGCTCACCGATTCAGATGATAAGGAGGAAGAATGATGATACTGATGATAATATGTGCCCCTAGGCTTCTTCCCCCATCGTCACTTAAAAGAGGGGCTTCCAGAGTGATGGACGGGGGACCGAGACCTCTTGGAGGTTTCTCGATGGTGATGCCTGGATGGAGTTTGATAATGGTGATACTCCTCCGGAGAGGATCTTCTACAAGTGGATTGTTGACTAGCCGATGCAGCAGTTGTGGGTGGTACATGAGGTCCAGAATGTCGTTGAGCGGCCGTCGGTTGTTGCTCCTGTAATCCACGATCACCCCAATAAGAGCTTGAACTTACTAAGTGAGGTTAGCCAATTGCTCTTCTGGGGTAGCTGAAATCAGCGGTGATGAAGAAATAGGAAAGTTGGCCTCCGACGGCTCGGCACAACGGGTTGTCCCCCAGTGGGACTGGAAGAAATCTTTGAAGCATAAGTTGCATCCATCGTTGCTTAAGAGAGGGCAAACTTGCAACTCAGGGCCACAGAGTAATCCTTTCTTCAAGGTCATGCCCCCTACCTGGCATGCCAATATGATGATGTTCGATCACCTTGAGCTGAAGTCCTTGAGTGCCAGTGGATGCACCGTCAGTTTGCTGAAGAAACTTTGCCTGGGTGCCGTGATCTACAAGAAGTCCCAAATATTGGATATTCTGGTAGGAACCCTTTGACGCTCAAGTTAGTGATCAGAATCATAGCAGTGAGCTTGAAGAAGCTCAAGTTAACCTTAGGAGGAAGATGAGAAAATTCTTTTAGTGTTTGCTTAGTGTTCATACCTCGATCTGGAGCCCTTCTTACCATTTATCTTGACCCTTTGAGTCCGTGTCGCTTGCTTGCTTACGGCTTCTGACCATGATAAGATTGGAATATTATGATAGTTATGACTTTTGCAGATAGAATGTCAGAATTAGTGGAATTGAGTCCCCCCCTTCTTTTTGGTAATAGGTACTTTGTGGCAGTCAATCATCTTTTCAGGTTTATTTGGCCATAGTCATTAAATCTTCTTGATGACTTTTTGGGGCCTTATTGATTTAGGGATTTGTAGGTTCATGATAGATTATGGCCTTTGGGGCTTCACCTGATCAGGTTTATTAATGCTGTCTGATGGATTCTGACTTTTGGGGCCTCATCTGGTCAGAGTCATTAATATTACCTTATGGGTTATGACTTTTGGTGCTTATGTGGAACTAACGCTTCATGTCTTTTTGGACTGATATGGATCAAGGGTAGTTGGTGGGCCTGGCCTGGTCCAAGGCAGAAGCTTGCTTGGAAAGTTGAAATGAGCTTTGAATAGAAGACAAAACCGTAGCCGCCCAGGGCTCAAGACCAATATGAAAAATTTCATACATGGGGGGCCACCTAGGAGCCGCTTCCGCTGGGGCCGCCTAGGGACCGCTCTTGCTGGGGCTACCTAGGAGCCGCCTCGGGGCCGCCTAGAGACCGCTCTTACTAGGGCCGCCTAGGAGCCACCTCGGGGCCGCTCTTGCTAAGGCTGCCTAGGGATCGCTCCGGGGCTATCTAGGGATCGCTCTTGCTGGGGTCATTTAGGAGCCGTTGACTTTTTCAATAATTTCTGCCGTTAGGTAATTTCGGCCGTTAACTCACACGTGGCTTTTATCAGCCACATCAAGAACCATGATCAACCTCAAAGGGCACACACCATATGAGAGTAAGAGCTCTTGGAAAGACTTAGGAACCTATAAAATATGCTCCTTTTCAACTCATTTTTAACCTTCATCATCCACCAATCGTCAACGCCACTCATGAATTTGAGCAGCCATGTTTGTACTAGGACTTAGATGCAAGTCCACAAGAGACCAAGATATTATCTCAGATTTGGCCGAAGGTTCACAGTATTGAGATTTTGTTTAAATAAACTAAGTAGGTGTTTGTGGATATGTTTAGAAAACTGTAACCTCTTGGTCTCTTATGACCAGTCATATTTGTAACTGAATGGTCATTAATTTAAGTAATGGTAATTTAGTTCGTGTAACCTCTTGGTCTCTTGGTCTTCTATGACTATTCATATTTATAACTGAATGGTCATTAATTTGAGTAATGACAATTTAGTTGGTGTAACCTTTTGATCTCTAGGTCTTCTATGACCATTCATATTTGTAACTGAATGGTCATTAACTTGAATAATGGTAATTTTAGTGGCCATTCTATATTGCTTAAGGTGTGATAACGGTAGGCCATTGTTAATGGAGCAATGGCTATATAAAAAAGATAACTCTCTCAAGATCCACAAACAAAATCAAATCAACAAAGTGTAAGAAAAAGTTCTCATCTACAATTGAGTTTTCATTAGTGCTTTGATGCAAACTCGATCAAGGCTTGTCGTATCCTGCGGCGTATTTGCTATTTACCCACAGAGCATTCGAGAGGGTGCAAATAACGCTTAAGAAAAGTATTCCATGCATGATTCAAGACTATCCTTAACTTAATCTCTCTTAGTCATTATCTTTATTCTTATCATTATCTATATCTAGTCAACAATCTTAAGCGTTATTTGTATGGAGACCGAGACGACCGTATCCACAGTCAAATTCATGAACCAAGACCTTGTGAGATTGGATCGTTTTGATGGCATCAAGTTCATACGGTGGCAAGACAAACTCAAGTTCTTACTCATGGTGTTGAAAATCTTCTATGTGTTGGATCCAAATTTGGCCCCAATTTTTGAATCCACCGTGGAGGACTCTGATGAACTCAAGACTAAAAGAAAGAAGAGGCATGAAGATGAACTTATATATCGTGGACACATTCTCAACGCATTGTCAGATCGCCTCTACGACCTCTACACCAACACACAATCTCCGCGGAAGATTTGGAATATACTTGAATTCAAGTATAAGGCTGAGGAAAAAGGTACTAAGAAAATTTTCATCTCTAAATGCTTTGATTTCAAGATGAATGATGAGAAAGTAATTCTTGCACAAGCACATGAGTTGCAGATTATTGTCAACAAGTTGATAGCTATAAAGATAGAAGTTTTCGAACCTTTCCAAGTTGATGCAATTATTGCAAAGTTGTCACCATCTTGGAACGGATTTAGGAAGAAACTTCTTCACAACTTCGAGGATTATTTCTTGGAATAATTACAAAAATACCTTCGAATCGAGGAGGAATCGAGGGTGCATGAAAAGCTTGAAAAATAGATATTGAAATTTCAAAGACAAACATTGTGAGCAATCATAGGAAGTTTAAGAAATCTAAAGAGAACAAACTTGGTCTCAAAATGAATCAAGATAAGTTCAAAAATCCAATAAAAAAAAGTCCAATGTGAGTTGCTTTGTTTGTGGCAAACATGGATACTTTGCTCGTGATTGTAGGCACCAAAAAGGAAAAACCAATAAGGCAAATGCAACCGAAGTAGATAATGAAATTGTTGCCACCGTAAGTGAAGTCATGGTGGTCAGAGGCAAGGTTCCTAGTTGGTGGTATGATACTTGTGCTACCTTTCATGTTTCCTATAACAAGTCAATTTTCAAGACTTATGTAGATATCACCGATGGACAAAAATTCAAATGGGCAATGAAGGCCGGTCCAAGATGCTTGGGAAAGGAAGCGTGGATCTTCACTTCATATCCGATAAGAAGATCACTTTGATCAATGTGTTGTATGTGCCGGATATGATGAGGAATCTTGTTAGTGGGAATTTATTGAGTAAACTGGGGATTAAAAGTATATTTGAGTCAGAAAAACTTATAGTATCCCGCAATGGTGTTTTTGTTGGAAAAGGCTATTTTACTGATGGAATGGTCAAGCTTTGTATTGTTGATAATAATAATAATAATATGTCTTCTGCTTATATTGATGATTCCGTTACTTTATGATATGGTAGATTAGAACATATTGGTATTAGTACTATGAAAAGATTAATTAAATGTGGCATGATTTCTTGCAATGTTGATAAGTTTAATAAATGTGAAATTTGTATTAAATCAAAGATGATTAAGAAGTCATTACATAGTGTAGAGAGAAATACTAATTTGCTAGAACTTATGCATAGTGATATTTGTGAGTTAAATGGTATGATAACTAGATGTGGTAATAGATATTTTATTACTTTTATTGATGATTACTCTAGATATACATATATTTACTTACTTAAGCACAAAGATGAGGCTTTTCATGCTTTTAAAGTTTATAAAGAAGAAGTTAAAAATCAATTAGGTAGAAATATTAAAATCCTTAGAAGTGATAGGGGTGAAGAATATTTTTCTAATGATTTTAATGTGTTTTATGAACAAAACGGAATCATACATCAGTATTCCGTACCACGCACATCCGAACAAAATGGGTTAGCAGAACATAAAAATAGAATATTTTAGAGATGATAAATGTCATGTTGTTGCATTTTAAGTTGCCTTTTAATTTATGGGATGAAGCATTATTATCTGCATGTCATATTCTTAATAGAATTTCTACTAAAAAGAATAACACATCTCCATATGAGTTGTGAAAAGGCAAAAAGCCTAATATAGGCTATTTTAAAGTGTGAGGATATCTTGCTTATTATAAGAACACTAATTCTAAAAGGACCAAGTTGGATCCTCGTGGTATTAAATGCGCTTTTGTAGGATATGCTACAAATAGCAAAGCCTATAAGCTTCTTAATTTGGAGTCTAATGTGATAATAGAATCTAGAGATGTGAAGTTCTTTGAGACTTTGACCACTTTCGGAAAGAATTCTCAAAGTCCCACAAATGAAGATTTTTGCAAGGAGAATACTTCAAAGGTTGTTGAAGAAGAACAACCGAAACTTTAAAAAAGTAAGAGAATCCGAAAAGTTAAGGATTTAGGATCCGAAGAGATAGATTCTCAACTCTTTTCTTTCTATTTGGTAAGAGAATTTTATTCGTAAGGTACATATTATTCTTCAAGTCGAAGACGATCCTAAAACTTTTAAGAAAGCAATGGCTTCAAGAGATTCTGCTTTTTGGAAGAAAGCTATTCAAGATGAGATGGATTCTATTATGTCAAACCATACTTGGAAGCTTGTTGATTTACCGAAAGGGTCTAAGCCTATTGATTGTAAATGGATGTTTAAGAAGAAATATCATAGTGATGGTACTTTAAACATTTATAAGGCAAAACTAGTAGCTAAAGGTTTTCGACAAAAGAACGAATTGATTATTTTGATACATATGTACCTATAGCTAGAATAATAATAATTAGAGTATTGTTTGTATTAGCTTCATTACACAACCTTTATATTCATCAAATGAATATCAAAATGGCATTCCTAAATGGTGATTTCGATAAGGAGGTCTATATGGAACAACCAGAGGGTTTTGTTTTATCGGATAATGAACATAAAGTGTGCAAGCTTGTTAAATCCTTGTATGGATTGAAACAAGTGCCCAAACAATGGCATGAGAAGTTTGACTTAGTCATACTCTCAAATGAATTTGTTCATAATGTTTCTGACAAGTATTTATATACTAAAGTGCATGGTGACTTTATGGTATATGTGTGCCTTTATGTTGATGATATGTTGATCATTAGCAATGAATTAAAATGCATACAAGAAATGAAGAGGTTTCTATCATCTACTTTCAAGATGAAAGATCTTGGACAAGTTGATACTATTTTGAGTATCAAAGTGAAACAAAATAGTAGGAATTTTGAACTTGGTCAATCATATTATGTTGAGAAAGTGTTACACAAGTTCAAACATTTGAAGTTCAAAGAAGTGAACACCTCGTTCGATCCAAGTCTAAAGCTTGAAAAGAATGATGGACGAGCCGTGGCTCAACTTGAGTATGCAAGTGCTATTGGTTGTCTAATGTATTTGATGCAATGCACTAGATCTGATATAGCATTTGTAGTCAGTAAGCTGAGTATGTTTACTAGCAATCCGAGTGTAGAACATTGGAAGGCCGTTGGTAGAGTCTTTGGTTATCTTTTGAAAACCAAAAGATTAGGTCTACAATACTCTAAATTTCCTGTTGTATTAGAAGGATATACTGATGCAAGTTGGATATCGAGTATGGGGTGTTTACACTAGCGGGTGGTGCAATATCTTAAAAATTCAAGAAACAAACTTGCATTACACACTCAATAATGGAGTCCGAGTTTGTGGCTTTAGCTTCAGCAGGACATGAGGCTGAGTGGTTAAGGAATCTTCTATTGAAAATTTCATTGGCTTGTGAGAATATTTCAATCGTATCGATACATTGTGATAGTAAACCACTTTAGTCAGAGCGTACAGCAAAGTGTACAATAGAAAGTCTAGACATATTAGTCTAAGACATGAGTATGTGAGAAAATTAATCAAAAATGGAATAATTTCTCGTACTTTTGTGCGATCAAGCTATAATCTAGCTGATCCACTTACTAAACCTCTAACAAGAGATTTAGTGAAGATGACTTCCAGAGGAATGGATCTAGAACTCCTTGAGTATAGGTCCACCAATGATGGCAACCCAACCTAATACTAGGAAATGACTAGTCTTAGGTTCAATGGATAACAAGTCATTGATAAGTGGATTGTAGCTACACTTAGTATATAGTGCTGATTGTTACAAGTTGGAGGGTTGATTTTTTAAACTCTTATGAAGTTCAGTCATGTGGATAAGTATTTATTGTAACAGAGATACTGAAAGAACTTCACCTATGTGAACTTTGAGATGGTGCCATCTCAAGTGAGAGTTGGAGTTTCTCTTATAAAAAGGTTCATGAAATAGGATAAGCACATGGCCATAAATTGTGCTAAGCAAGTGGTGTAGATAAGAAACTCTAAGGAGTATGTGTGAAGTATCACTGGTTTTGACACAAGGAATAACTGGTTCAAAGCGTTTATGCTACCTGAAATTTTGTTAAAGCTTTGTGATATTTTCACTAAGGTTAGGTTCAAATCAAAAATACCTAGCTGTATTAATGCTCCTTGTCTTTAATTTCTGATGTGGACTTAGTTTGTCTTTAATTTCTGATGTGGATTTAGTTTGTTTTAAACAAGTGAGGATTATTGAGATTTTGTTTAAATAAACTAACCTTGGTCTTTTATGACATTTATATTTGTACAATGATGACAATTTAGTTGATGTAACCTCTTGGTACCATTTATATTTGTAACTGAATGATCATTAATTTGAGTAATAGCAATTTAGTTGGTGTAACTTCTTGCTCTCTAGGTCTTACCATTTATATTCATTAACTTGAATAATTGTAATTTTAGTTATCCATTCTATATTGCTTAAGGTGTGATAACTCTCTCAATAGTATATAGATCTAAAAAATAGATCCACAATATATAGATCCAAAAAATAGATCCACAAACAAAATCAAATCAACAGAGTGTAAGAAAAGTTCTTGTCTATAATCGAGTTTCATTAATGCTTTGGTGCAAACTCGATCAAGACTTGTCGTATCCTGCGGCGTATTTGTATTTGCTATTGAGAGCATTCGAGAGTGTACAAATAATGCTTAAGGAAAGCGTTTCGTACATGATTCAAGCCTATCCTTAACTTAATTTCTCGGTCCTTATCTTTATTTTATCATTATCTATATTTAGTTCAACACAATCTATATTTAGTTCAACACACAGGGATTCCCAAACATTTGGGTTGTATGATGCTAACATGAAATTTAACACAATGGTTGAACCCCTTCCCTTTTGGGAACTTCTTAATTTGTGTGATTTTCCCTTGTACTAGCTAAGACTTCTTGATAGGGCTTATAGGGACTCGCAATGGGATATTTGTTCATTAGATCTAGCATATATGGAACCTGACCAGCATGATAGATTACACATCTGATTTGATATTGATTAAATTGCTCAGGAATTTCCCTTAAAAAGCAGAAGAAGAAAAAAAAACATTCAACCATGGTGATTATTTGTCTGTTTCTCTCTCTAAGTAAGCCTCCAGAACTAACAAGTTGAGACTGCGTCATTCTTTGAATGAGGGTTGCTCATTTTGTGTACGTGCTTTCTGTCGAAGAGTTGTAGTTCATGGCTACGCAACCACCGTCCACAACCTCATATTGCCTTTGATTCTAGAGTCCACAATATGATGCTGAATAAATTAATACATACACTACCATTACCACACTTGAATGGATTACTTAATCAATCACCATACGAACGTTATCGATGGTTTGCCCACACATTGCAGTAGGACCTTCCTAATTAAAAACAGCACCAAATCGTTTCTACGGAAGCCTTTCGATCTCCTCACGAAAAAAGTTTTAAAAAAAATGTTCAAGAATACTTCAAATATATAAGGGAAATCCACTTTGGCAACTTCCATGCAAATTACCGAAACCAAATAATAAATAATAGATAATACTACGTCGTGGATTCATGGGTAGTCCATTTCTTTCTTCCAGAGATGTGTCAACGAGGTTGACTCGCAACCGGTTGACTTCTGTTCGTCCCCGGTGGCCGGGTCGGAGCTCAGGAGGTGAAGGGATCCTCGCCCAGAAAGTTCCCCGGTGGGTCGTAGTTGCAGCTGATGATGACGCCGCCTTGGTAGCACTCGACGCGGGCGCACCCGACCTTGGCCGTGCTGTTCCACACGATTTGAGTGAAGTGGCCGCACATCTTCCCCGGCCAGCACGTCCGGTCGATCGGGTTGTAGTAGAGTCGCTCCTTGGCCCAGTTGTGGACGGCTTGCTTCGCCTTCCAGTCCCACCCCGTCCCCCAGAACATGTTCTCGCCGTAGGGGCCCTCCGAGTGGGTCGTGTCGCACTTCTCTCGCCGCTGCTCCGCCCACCGCCGCGCGTAGCGAGCCAGCTGCTTGTCCCACACGCACGGCTTCTGGCCCACCAGCTGGCGGACCTCGTTGTGGGCCTGCAAGAACTCGCTGGACATCCTCTTGTAGCTGCCTTTGCCTCCGGTGAAGGAGACGAGGCCCGGAGGTTTTGCGTGATGTCGGCTGGGGGATGTAGGGGAGGGATCGGACGCCGGAGGGGAAAGGACGGGGGTAGGAGGAGGGGAAGTTGGTTCTGGGGACCAGAGATGTAGGGGGTCGAGGAAGGTGGGCGGAATGAGCTTCGGGGAGGTAAGGGGGAGGAAGAGGAGCGGGAGGAGGGGAAGGGAGAGGGAGAGCGTGAGACCCGCCATCCCTTGGCGAAGGGGATGTAGAGAAGATTGGGGAAGGAGGGAGGTTTTATTTGAAATGGATGGGTGGGTCGTGGAAGTGGATGCGATCTTGAAGATGGAAGATTTACGACCACCTTCCGTTTTTTTGGTAAAAGTAAAGAACGAGGGGCTGGAGATTTACGAGCGGGGATTGGTTTTGGCAACCAAATATAGTTATGGGTAGTATATTTTTAGGTCGCCGATTGGAATTCTTGTGGGACTTGTTGAGCTAAGATTTCTTGGTAAAGCTCTTGGTAAAGCCTAGAAGAGGATGGAGAGGGTTGGGCCTGTGATTCAATAAGAAATTAGGGACGGTAATTTTGCTCGTAAACTTGACCGATACCGTTTCTAATAGGTCAAAAGAATCTTCATTCTTTGGTCTAAATGGACGATATCCTTCACCTCGTCCTTATTTACCGTCCCTAACCCATTAGCTTTGATACGATATATTTAAATTATATATATATATATATATATTAAATATTAAAATTTAAAATAAATAAAAATATATATACTAAAATAAGTAATAGAATATGTTTGAATCTTTTTATTTTTTAAAGTTTTTAATAAATTATAAGTTTAATAAAATAATTTATTTATTTTATATAAATTAATCAAACTATATCCATTGGATATCCATTTATTCGATCGGGTATCTTCTTTTCCATTCCGATAACTATAACAACATGAATGAGGAGGTTTTTTTTCAACGGAGATTGGGACCGATAAAGACTGCCCGGATTCAATACTAAATAAGGTCCGGAACCAAGCTTTCAATAAACTAAATTTTAATAATATCTAGCCCGGCCCTGCCTCTTAACGCCCGGTCTATAATATTTTAAATTTTAATTCTTCTTGCAACACGTGAGCAATAGGAAGATAATTATATTCAAACATTATGTGGCCAATTCACAAAAAAAACTTTAAAATTTGATTCATTGAAGGATCAAACATTGCTGAACATATTTATATACTAAGATTTCCTTACCATGGCTAAGACTAGACAAATACGGTCTAATTTTAGTTTTGCTCGTATTTGATTATGAACTAAAGGAATATAATAATATAACGAAAGTCGAACATTAGCCTAGCCAAGGAAGGTGGAAGCCCGAGCAAGAGTCAACGGTTGTACCAACCTATCAGGCAGGAGGCTATTATCTTTTTTTTGATACAAGCGGGTGATCACACTAGTTTAGTGCGAGTCAATCCAGATAGATCAGAAAACAGGATTTGTTTAAATACAAAAGGATATGGATCTCCCTGGTTCCAAGTCCAAAAGCCAAAATGATAGGCCACTGAGGCCACCATCCAGTCAGCAGTAGAGTTGGCTTCCCGATAAACATGATGAATCTGGACTCTGTGAACATCTCGAAGGATAGACCTGATGTCATGGAGCAGCGGGTTGATAGGGACTTGATTGCAACACTTCTTTCAAAGCCATCGGATGACAGTAAGAGAGTCCTCCTCAATAAGGAGACTATGAGCATGAAGGATCCGAGTAGCGTAGGAGATGCCAGCCCAAACCGCATAAAGCTCAACCAAAAGGATAGAGGATTCTAGGAGGTAAGTCCTCCCGCCGCCAGCAAAACTCCATCGATCACTCGGATAACAAATGCTGAGCCTGCTAGTCTTCCCCAAACACTCCCATCGAAGTTGATTTTGACAAACCCTATGGAGGCTCCCAAGAGATGAAAACCATATGTCGGTTCGCTGTCGAAGCAACAGGGGAACCCCAGTGCCAAAGCTATTAGGATCAGAAGTATAGCGATGGAGTGCGAATTCAGCCAATAAAGATATGGCATTCCGCACTATCCTATGGGAAAGATTATATCATCAGTGAATATAAGCCAATTCCGCGATAACCAAATTTGATTGGCAGTAGTAGCTCATAGGGTGCGCTTCTGCTGGTTACCCCTTTGGAGATCGCTCAGGAAAAGGGACCGACCCGTATCATCCTCTATAAAGTAGTAACCCATCATCTGCCAGATCCGTCTCGCTCTAGGGCAGATAAAGATGGTGTGATCTGTAGTCTCCTCCTTCTGTCGATACAATGGACAAGTAGCCTGAATGGGCAATCCCCTTCCAGAGAGCAAAGAACAAGTAGGCAGATAGTCCCATGCAAGCTTCCATATAAAAAGCTAAACCCTAGGATGGATGAGAAGCTTCCAAATTCATGTAGCATCCATCGTACACTGAGACTGTGGCCTATAAGTCTTCATAAGGTCCATGGTAGGAGCCCTAGATAAACATGATCTCCATCATAATCTTGTGTTAGATGTGTGCTCCAGAATGAGCGAAATAGAGAGAATTCGGCGAGATAGCTGCTCACCAAATAAATGGGTCATCGTAGGAGTATGCCAAGATAAGAAATCCTGAGAAATTAGATCAGTAACCCTCATACTGCTAGGAACATCAATGCTAATGAAAGTAGACCATCGTAAGAGAGGGAGATCAGCAATCCATGTATCCTGAACAACATCAACTGAGGATCCATCTCCAATCATCCACAAGATGTTATTCAGGATAGTCGGAGCACGCCGACAAATCTCCTTTCAAAAGAAAGAATGACCACAAAAGGCTGAAAATCCATAGAAGGCATCCAGTCACCATATCTAGCACGCATAAAAGAGCTCCAGAAATAGTGCGAATCAAGTAGGAACCACAAAGCATGCCTAGCAATCAGAGCTTCTCTCCTTATGGTCAAAGACTAGATTCTAAGACCCCCTTCAGAAATCGGCATACAAATAGTATCACATGCCTGCAAATGAATACCATTGCCATCTTGCATTGAGGCCTAGAGGAAATCCCTGAAGCATCTCTCTATCCTCCTCAGACAAGTTATCGGGATAGCAGCATTGGATAGAAGATGCAAAGGGAGGAAAGTAAGAACCGAGTGAATAAGGGTGATCCTCGCCATCATGGATAAACCAGTGACCTGCCAGCCATCAATGCGGTCCTAGACCCAACGCTCGATATCAATGTAGTCACTACTGCATGGCTGCTTTTCCGTAATAGGGATCCTTAGGTACGATAGCCATCAACTTGAATAGAGATGCCCAAGGTTTGGAGAATGGCCTCCCTAGTAGTACCAATGGTCTTCGGACTAAAATAGATCATAGACTTTATTTGTAGGTTGACCTTCTGTCCAGAAGCCCGATAGTAGAGCTGGATAATGGAAGCAAAGGTGGTTGCATTATGAACAATAGCCTAGCCCAATAATATGCAATCGTCTACAAACAGGAGATGAGAGACCGAGGGGTCCAGAGAGCTCGCCATGAAGGGGGAAATGTGAAGATCATATTGTGCCTATAGAATGCACGAGATAGATCATCCACGACAAGGATGAATAAAAAGGGGATAGAGGGTACCCCTGACGTAGCCCCACAGCAGAATAGAAGAAGTCTGTCTGACTACCATTGATGATCAGAGAGAATAATGGCATATGGATGCTGGCCATGATTCAATCAATAAATAGGCCATCAAACCCAAATTCATGAAGAGTTTGCTGTAGAAATGCGTCTGTCTGATTACCATTGATGATCAGAGAGAATAATGGCATATGGATGCTGGCCATGATTCAATCAATAAATAGGCCATCAAACCCAAATTCATGAAGAGTTTGCTGTAGAAATGCGTCTGTAATGCCCAGCTCAATCTATCATAAGCTCGCTCCATGTCTAGCTTAACAGCCATAAGGCACTGTTTGGCAGAGGCTCTCTGAAGATCATGCCTAAATTTTTGGGCTATAAGGACATTATCTGAAATACTATGCCCTTTGATAAAAGCCTCCTGCTCGGTAGAAATAAGGCGAGGTATCACATCCCACAAGCGGATGAATAAGATACGCGCATAGACCTTGTATAAGGTAGTGCATAGGCTGATGGGCTGATAGTGTTGAGGGGTAGAAGCATCAGGGCATTTGGGCACAAGAGTAATAAAAGTCCGGTTTCAATCAGTAGGAATGGTTTTGGATTGGAAGGCAATCTGGATGGCTTGGACTACTCCTAACCTACAATATTCCAGTAGTAGCAGAAGAAAAAGGCTGGAAACCCATCAGGCCCAAGATCCCATAAAGCCTGCCGAATCTCTTCCGCAATGATCGGCTTGATAAGGTTTCTCATGTGCAGAAACCTTCTTGGAAATTGGGACCTGGCGAACAGGAGCTCCCTCGCCAGTATGCTCAGTCCATCTAGACTGAAAGAAGTAAAATAGCTATCTCGGATGACGTGGGTATCCTTATGGTAATGGCCCTCCTCATCAGTAAGCCGTCGAATCCTGTTAGCTGAACGTCACTTCAGGATGGCCTGATGAAAAAATCTGGTATTACGATCCCCATCACGAATCCACTGTATCCGCGACCTCTGCCTTCAAAACATCTTCCACTACTGAAGAAGAGAGTGATGAAGTGCTAGCTTAGCTCAAAGAGATATGAGGTCGAAATCAGGGAGACAGCCTTTCTGATTCTCTTTAGTCGTTTGGGCATTTGTACGAGGGCTACTACCTCTTCTATTTCAACACGAGAGATCTCTTGCAGCTCAAGATCAAAGACTGCAGCCGTGCGATGATGGCTGCATTCGAAGCATTAATTCCGACATGCCATGATCTTGATCATTTTTTTTAAAGAAGGATGATATGTCTGAATCAGACACCTAAATAGAGTTTATATTATTAAAATGCATTCCTAAATAGTTTAATCAATATCTATTGGTTTATTAATTAAAATAATTCATAATTCTGATGTTTCAAGAATAATCCCATACTAGATATTAAGCTAGGTGAACATTGTGATTCTTATCTTAGATAGCCTAATCTTACAGGTTGCTTGATCTATTAAATAGATAAAGAAAAGCTTTGATTCACATTTACCTCTCAATATTTATAATTAAGGAAAGGTTTATCATTTTCATCCATCAAGATAATAACTGAGAGTAGAAATGTATCCTTTAAGCATTTGGGAAGAGTTGATTGGTTTTTAATAAAAAATTAAATTATGTTACTAATTTTGACTGCATTTAGATTTTATTATTATTATTATTATTTTCAATAGAATGCACCTAAAGAAAAATAAGCCCGTCTTTGTACCCAAACTATTTATTAAATATTAAAAAAACATTTGAAAGAAAAAAAAAGGCTTGCACTAGTCCTATGTACACGTCTCCAAGTCTACCTACTAGCTCAATTAATCTCGCGGATCAAAATCCTGCGGCCCAAAAACTCAAGTGAATGTTAATGAGTAGCAAGTAGACTTGAGTTATAAGTACATAATACATTCCTCTCCCTATCCAATGTGGGACTAAATATGGGGTATCACAATTTCTCCACCTTATAATGCCCATGGCGGGACTCTACCCTATCGTTTCATGGGTAGCCCTTTTTTCATGCCCATCAACATTCGCACACTTAAGACGGGCCAAAACTACGTGGCCTAAAAATTTGAGTGAAAGTTAATGGGTAGCAAATAAACTTGAGTTATAAGCATATCATACATTCCTTTTTTCATTCAATGTGGGACTAAACTTGGGTATCACAATATAAGCATATCATACATTCCTTTTTTCATTCAATGTGGGACTAAACTTGGGTATCACAATATTGTGATACCCTATATTGGATAGGGAGAGGAATGTGTTATGTATTTATAACTCAAATTCACTTGCTACCCATTAACTTCTACTCAGAGTTTTTGGGCCACGTAGTTTTGGTCTACTAACGAAGTTAATTGGACAAGCGTATGGGCTTGGAGCGTTACACTATGTATCAATGAAAAAATTTAATTGAGATTCAGTAACTCAACTCAACTTATCTAAGCCTTTTACTAACTATATGGGGTTGGCTACATGAATCTGCTTCCTTCACTCTGCTCTATTCAACATGAATATGCTTCCGTAGCTCTGCTCTATTCAGAACTAAGTCAATATTCAAATTATAAATAGTTATATTTTTTAATTATTTTTATTCATATTAGTTTATATCTATCTCTATCTTTATTCTTATCACGAATTGTTAAAAGATCATTCTAAATACTTTCATTGTATATGTTAAAACTATCATAATCAATTTTTTTTATTTTATCTTTAATTAAGATTACTCTTATTATTTTTTTATATCTTTTAAAATTTTATCATATATTCATTTTAACTATGCCCATTAGTTTATCCGCATAATTTGAGATTCAGGAGCAAATGAAACCCACCGGAAATAGCTCGGAATATCATACGAGCAAAAGCTATCGCCAAACAATAATTTCCCGAATTTTTCATCTATTCGGAGAATATTATTATCGTCTAATTCCCGTTACGAAAAGGAGTCACCGGCCGTTAACCGTTAACCTCACCCTCTCGCGAAGACTGCAGCCACATAACTAGCTCCTCTCACTGCCCCGTTCTCCGCCTCTCATTCCTCATCCTCTCATATTTTCGCGCTCTATGTGCTTGCTCTATTGATCCTGAGAGCGGAGAGATGGCTCTAAGCGTTCTCTCTCCCTCCATCTCTCGCTTCTCTCACCATTCACCTCATAGCTTCCGAACCTCTTCGAAAGGCACCAGCTCTCTCTCTCTCCTCCTAAGGAGATGGAACTCAAGCTTCTTATCTTCTCACAACCTCTGCTTCTCCTCTTCTCCCGTCACCAATAGTTGGCACCCCCCAAGAGCTTCTTCTGACCAGAGGGACGGTGTGGGCACTGAGATTTCCACTCCCAGTTGGCTGGATGAGGAATTACTGAGGCGGGCCTCTTGCGCCAGGGACGCCGACCAAGCCCTGGACATGATCGCAGAGGCACATGGGAGTGTTGGATATGGTACCGTGGAGGTTTTCGATTGCCATTCAATCATCTCGGCTGCATTTGACCGAGGCAACACCGAATTGGCCCTCTCAATGTTTCATGCCATGCTTTCTGGCTTCGGTCAAGGTGGAATTTTTCCCTTTAGGTGGTTCAAGAGCTGTTCGATTTATATACATATATATATTCGTTCAGATAGAAATCGGAGATGAATATTTCTCCATTGCTAAATTGTACATATTATTTGTTGAGCTCAGATATGATTTGGGTTGTGGACAGGTGTGGCTGAAAATACTTCGTCTGTCAAGGGATGGACTTGCGCCGGGCCGGACGTGCACACTTATGCATTGATGATTCGGGGGCTTGCAGCATCGTTGCGAGTGTCGGATGCGATCAGAATGATTGCATATGTTTCTCGGACAGGAGTTTCTGCTGGGGAGGAGGTAATTGTCGCTTTCTGTGCTGCAACTCCTGTTGTTGTACTTCAAACGGTATTATACTGCGGTGTAAGTTTCAGTTATCCTTATTCGTTCACCTCTCTGAATTATAAATGTTACTGGGTGAAATTAAAACTTCTAATGATGAGCACATTGTGTCCTATCACCTTACATGCCTTATAGGATGCTGCAATCTCCTTTTCTACCAGTTTGACACCTAACAGAAACAAATGTTCAGATGGAAAAGAAAAGGTTAAGTGAGGTCCGAAACACTTGTCACTTTGACATAATTCCTAGCACATTCCATCTCTCTTAAGTATGACAATCGCTTAAGCAGTCACCCTTTATGTATTTATATGGTGAAACCTTAAAATTATTACCTCACTGACAAGCTTCGTTTCACCATGGTAAGCAACTTAATGTTTCCTTGATCACCCTATGTAAGCAGTGTTGTTATATAAATAGTGACTCATAGAAGTTATCAATGCAAGGAACCTGGTGCATGGGTTTTGCATGAGGGGTTTGAAGTAAAAAATTTGAGATACAAAAACTTGCTGACAGTTAAATGCACCATATCTTCTCAGTATATGTATAAGAATGCTATCGATTACGGATTCTGACATAGTTGCATCTCTCTTGCTTCAAATCTATTTATAACTTGTTTGATGCATGAGTCCTTTATATTCCACAATTATTTGATACTTTATGCTATTTTATCTTGTCAAGCCTTTTTTTAATATATGGGAGAATAAAAAAAATCTTTGTGCATATGTCACTGATATATTACCAATTAGGTCTCATTTGGGATGATTGTGCGATGCCCAAACTGTATGATAGCAATTGCTGTTGCACAACCTCAAGATGGTGTTCAGGTATGTCAGTAGCAGTAGCCTTCTAGTGATAGATATTACAGATTCTGTATGGCGTGTATTTTGTTAATTAGTGGGCAATATAATACTATAGTTTCTTGTGTGAATATAAATTGAAGCACATGTTTATTGCAATGGATAGAATAAAAAGACGAATACAATAACAAACTTAGAGCTTCACAATTATGCGCACTGTCTGTATATATATTTTATTATTTGTCTTTTGTCATGGCATCAGTGTTCTACTTCTAAAGTGCTAATTGCACCATAATTTGTATTGTATCGGTACCTGATTATACATGGGCATACTGTGAGGTTTGAAACCTTGGTATGTATGTCGCAACAAGGTGGTTCTAGGACCACTTAAGCATGAATCTAGGACCTTTCAAAATTGCATGATCACCATGAATTCCAGACAGTTATACTACATTCTTTCTCCCTTGTGGATAGGTGACAGAAAATTTGGGCAATGACTTTGTTAGCTGTTTCTATGTGAGTTTTGGGATGCTTTTGCAATATCCAGACCAAAAACATTAAAGAACCTAAGCTTGTGATTTTAGGCTTGAATCTTTTCATTGATTTGACTCAAGAAAAGAATGCTATTAAATCAGATGGGCAATGAAAAGGAAGCCTCCTACGGTAATTTAATAACATGGAAACATTGATACATCTCTTTTTTGAAGAAGCTTTGAGACGGAAGAGTTTGAAGTCATTAGGAAGAGTCTGGAGTCATTAGATAATGTTTCATGATCAATGTTTTTTCCTTATTATTATTTTTTAACTTTTTTCTTCTAATGTGGTAGGAATAGTTTCAGATATGAACCACCATTTTACTGTCTAATTTTTGTAGAACAATAATTCAACCTATTACGAGCTTGTCTTTATTTCCTATTTAAAACTGGTTGATCTGCTAACTGGTATATAGAATCAATTCCAGCTCTTGACAATAAGATGTAAAAATGTAATATGATAAGGATATTTTGGGATTAGAGTCTCTGGAGATATTCTTCTATTGGTAATTGGGTGAGAACATGCAAGCTCTTTGCCTTCCATTTTATTGTTGTTATGGCTTTCCTTTAGGTTGCATCTTGTTCAAAGTGCCGCTATCAGTATGAGCTTGTGTCTGGAGACATAGTTAGCATTGATTCAGAGGAAGTCAGGTCGGTAATTATGTGTTTATTGTGCCTTATTTCATTGCAGAATTTCTTTTTGAAACCTCTCAAACACTTTTTTCTTTCAATGTTCTATCAAAATCCAGAATTTTCTTTTAAGACTTGAAATTCCTTGCATAAGAGCTTATTAACCTAATGAGCATGCTTGCAATTTGATTTAATATATTGCTGTTACTTTAATCTAGGCTGCTTATTAGTTAGGATAATAATACATAAAGAAGCACAGGAAGAGTTTCAACTTGCTTATGAAATGGTTGGAGAACTCCTTTGGTCTTGTTTACAAGTGTCTAAACTCTAGAGACCACTATTGGTTTTTCAGTCACTAAATCACATGCATTAAATATGTTATAATTGAACCACATGCTGTACAGTGTAAATAATAGAGTGTGGCATGAGCAATGCACATGATGAAAGACCACAAGAATAAATATGGCAGGGAGCTGTGGAAACACAAAAACTAGAATAGCTTCGTGAGCACTCTCCATATATTTGGATGGCTAAAATAATCTGTAGTGCATATATTTAAGTGACTGCAATAACGTTGTGGACACAAGTTGCATATGAATAAGATCAGATGGGTGTTTGTTTATTCTCAGGATATGTGCATACTTTTTCATGCTCCCTATACAACCATGCAAGCACATTTATGCACATACATGCTCAAACATGCGTGCATTTATCGATTCATATAGGCATGAATGTATATTTGCATAGGCACGCAAATATAGATGGATGTACCTGATAAGGCCCAATATACATTTGCATAGGCACATAAATATAGATGGATGTACATGATAAGGTCCAATATACAAGGCCGACTAGCCTAAGCTTTTGGGCTCTAGTGGCTAGTTAACACGGTATAAAAACTACTAGTTAGGGTTCAAATCCATTTCTAGTTAAATTTTCTTTGATCCACCTATTTTGTCACCTTGGCTCTTGAGTCATTTCTTGTCTTGACTTATTGTTGTTTTGAGTCATTCTTAACCCATTTATGCCTTCACATGAATGGTTAAGGCTTGATTACTTATGGATCTATTCTTATCCCTAACAGCTTAATCTTGTGAGTCCTAGTAATTGACCAACAACAAAATCTATTAACATATGGTACATTATATGATACCAAAGAAGGCTTTACTGATCCGAACTACCCAGTTTAGAGCATACTAACTTGAGTTGGTATAGCATTGAGTCAATTTGGCTATTTGGGCCACTAATGGGCCTGAATCGAGCAGAATTGGATGGTTCTACTTGATTCATATATAGTAGGAAAAGTCTTTGTCCACCGCCTCCAGTATAGAAAATCCTACGTGGGTTGCACCGTTCCTTCTTATTGGTCCACATGAATCCTACATGGCTTGACGCGACGGAACGGAATAACAAGAATACGATCTTAAGTTTTGAGCATGATGTGCATTAATACACGTTCAATGTTTTTTTTGAAATGTGTGTAGACCAAAATGCCCTTTCCCTCTAGCCTACTTTTACCCACCATCTTGCTTGGATTTTGCTGATGGAAAACTCTTTCTAATTCTAAAACATTCTTCCTGATGATGATGGTGCCACAGAGTGGGAGTCTGGGGATGAGGTTATGGTTTATGAGCTTGGCGATGCTTCTAGAAACTCTCACCGGATGCCAGAGTAACTTTGCATAAGGGTGTTGGTCTGGATCAACATCGCCGCCTTGATGTACCGCGATGGGAGTGTCTCGATAACGATGACATTAGCATTCAGGAACCGTGTGAGTTCCATTTGGAGATTAGCGGTCTTGTTGGGGCGGCGGTAGGAGGTGGTGCTGAAGCCGGTTGTTACATCGTAGGTGTCTGTTTCATGGTCAATTTTTTCAGCGACCCAGGTGGCACTGCACTTGACACGGGCCCGTGTGGTTGCTACATCGAGCTCAACGGAGACCGCAGCGGTGGGCTGCCGCAGCGACCTTGGCAACTGTGAGGGTGGTGCTTTCAATCTTGACAGATGAGACGGATGAGAATTGGGAGATCATGCAGTGGACCTTGTCTAAGTGGGCGCAATCGAGGGCCTCGACGGCCTTCTTCTAGTGGGGCGGGTGGGGGACGTAGGAGGTGTCGGAGACGGCGTGGGGTTGATGCCATCAGCTGGGGTAGGGAGGATAGGGGGCTGGAGGTCACGAATGGAATGGAAGGGACCATCGAGGGAGGCCATTGTAGCAAATTGACGGTGGGATAGCAAGGACGAGACGAGACGATACCCTAATTGTAAAATTACGACATCCTAGTTGAAAACCTTCGATATCCATTCAGAAAACGTTAAGGCAAAGCATTACGACATCCCAGGAAGATTATTGATATAGGCCGAAAAAAATCATAATACCTAGTTATAAAATTACAGACACCCTAGTTGGAAACCAACAACATTCATTCAAAAAATGTTAAGGCAAAGCATTACATCCCAGTAAGATTCTGATGTAGGCCAAAAAAAAAATTATAACACCCCAGTTGTAAAATTTCGACATCCTAGTTGAAAACCTATGATATCCATTCAGAAAACGTTAAGACAAAGAATTATGACATCTCAGGAAGATTTCTGATATAAGCCAAAAAAATGATGACACCCCAGTTGTAAAATTACATCCTAGTTGAAAACTTACGACACCCATTCAGAAAACATTAAGGCAAAGCATTACAATATCCGAGAAAGATTACTGATATAGGCCGAAAAAATTGACACCATAGTTATAAAATTACGACATCCTAGTTAGAAACCTATGGAACCAATTTAGAAAACATAAGGTAAAGCATTGATTTCTGATATAAGCCGAAAAAAATTATGACACCCCATTTGTAAATTTATGATACCCTAGCTATAAATTATGACATTCTAATTAAAAAACTATGTCATCCTATTATAAAACATAATATCCCTATAAAACATCATGACATCCATTCAGAAATTTGACATTCAGGAACAAAACATAACAACTAATATACAACAAACTTAATGTAATAAGAAAATTATTGTTATTTCATTACTGTTTGAAAAAATTATATTAATTGAGTTACAAATTTCTATACAATATTACTAAAATTCATGAACTAAAGAAAACAAAACATCATAAGTCCATGAACCGAAGAAAAGTTTTTGTACAATGTTACAAAAGTCCATGAACTAAAGAGAAAAAAAATCAGAAGTCCATGAACTGAAGAGATAAAATTTTGTACAATGTTACAAATATAGCTTTTGCATCCTAAAATTTAGAAGCACTATCTATCTTTTGATTGAGACCTTCTCTCAATAATTTTCTGCTAATTATCGCCGATAAGCATTGATATCTTCTGTGAAATATATCTTTTGATTAGGCTTATCCCTACGAGTAAGGAATTCCATATATTCAAACAATAAAGGCCGCAATCTAGTGAATCGACAGGTTGAGATGGGCATTCAGCAATTTCTTTCATGAACCACTTTATCACCTTTGCATATCATAGTAGATATAGAACAATGGACCGAGCATGTTTTGCCACTTCATCGCAATGGCTTTGTGCCTGGAATTGCATTTTAATGAATTTAGGTGCATGAACACATTTCTTTCTATGTCAACTACAACCAGGTGGCAGTGCGAATTGTATGAGTTAATGATGGTGAAAAGAACCGAACTCATTCTTTTATTCATCACTAACTCCATTAAATTCATACTCCCAGCTATTCCAACAAGTTCGTGAAATGGTGATGCAGATGTCAGACACATCCCGGAAGTCATAACAGATGCAATGATGTACTTAGATATCTATCCGAATGCTTTATCTAGTTCTTCCTAAGAAACCCCTGCCCGACATCAATTATCTGGCAATGCAATATAAAGTGATTAATAAAAAATAACATGACATCATGATGTCTTTTGTTATAATAAAAAATTTGTACAAAAATTTTTTCTTTTCAATTCATGGACGTCTGATGTTTTTTTCTCTTTAGTTCATGAACTTCTGTAACATTGTACAAAACTTTTTCTCTTTAGTTTATGGACTTCTAATTTTTTTCTCTTTAGTTCATGGGCTTCTATTTTTTTCTCTTTAGTTCATGGACTTCTGTAATATTGTACAGAAATTTGTAACTCAATTGATGTAATTTTTTCAAATAGTAATGAAATAAAAATAATTTTCTCATTACATTAAGTTTGTAATTTTCTCATTACATTAAGTTTGTTGTATATTATTTGTTGTTATGTTTTGTTTCTGAATGTCAAATATTTGAATGGATATCATGATATTTTACAGAGATATTATGTTTCATGACCGGATGACATACTTTTTAATTATAATGTCATAATTTTATAACTAAGGTATCATAATTTTACAACTGAGGTGTCGTAAATTTTGTTCGGCCTATATCAGAAGTCATGCTTTACCTTAACGTTTTCTGAATAGGTATCGTAGATTTCTAACTAGGGTATCGTAATTTTACAATTGTGTATCGTAATTTTTTTTCGGTTTATATCAGTAATTCCTAGGATGTTGTAATGCTTTGCCTTAACATTTTTTGAATGGGTATCATAGGTTTCCAACTAAGATGTCATAATTTTACAACTGGGGTGTCATTAATTTTTTTGAGCCTATATTAAAAATCTTTCTGGAATGTCATAATGCTTTGCCTTAACATTTTCTGAATGGGCATCGTAGGTTTTCAACTAGGATATCGTAATTTTACAACCGAGGTGTCATAATTTTTTTCAGCTTATATCAAAATCTTCCTGGGATGTCACAATGCTTTGCCTTAACATTTTCTGAATGAGTATCATAGGTTTTCAACAAGGATGTCATAATTTTATAACTAGGGTATTGTAATTTTTTTTTCGCCTATATCAGTAATCTTTCTGGGATGTTGTGATCTTTGCCTTAATATTTTCTGAATGGACATCATAGGTTTTCAACTAGGGTGTCGTAATTTTATAACTGGGGTGTCGTCTTGTTCCGTCCCTGCTATCCCCCATCGATTTGCTACAATGGCCTCCCCCAACGGTCCCTCTCGCTCATTCGCGACCTTCGGCCCCCCACAATCCTCATCCCGACCGACGGTGTCAACCCCATTGCCGTCTCTGGCACCTCCTACGTCCCCCACCCGCCCCACTGGAAGAAGGCCGCCGAGGCCCTTGACTGTGCCCACTTCGACGAGGTCCACTACATGATCTTCCAATTCTCATCCGTCTCATCCATTAAGATCGAAGGCACCACCCTCACAGTCGTTGACGTCGTCGAGGTAGCCCGCCACGCTTCGGTCTCCATCGAGCTCGATGCAGTAGCCACGCGGGCCCGTATCGAGTGTAGCGCCGCCTAGGTCACCGAAAAAAATGACCGTGGAACGGACACCTAGGTGTGACAACCAGCTTCGGCGCCACCTCCCACCACCGCACCAAAAGGACCACCGATCTTCGAATGAATTTCATTCAGTTCCTGAATATGGTATCATCAGCACCGAGCCCCTTCCATTGAGGTATGCCAAGGCGGCGATGCTGGTCCGAACTAGCACCCTCATGCAGGGCTACTCTAGCATCCAATGGAAGGTCCTGAAAGCTATCGCCAAGCTCATGAACCACAATCTGATCCCCAAACTTTCGCTTTGCGGCACCATCATCGCTAGGAAGAATGGTTTAGAATCAAAAGAGTTTTCCATCGGCGAAATCCAAGCAAGATGGCGGATAGAAGTAGGCTGGAGGAAAAAATGCATTTTGGTTTGCACACAAATTTTTAAAAAAAGTTGAATGGGTATTAATGCACGTCACACTCAAAACTCAGGATCATATTCCTGCTATCATGTTCCGTCGCGTCAAGCCAAATAGGATCCGCGTGGACCAATAAGGAGGGGTGGTGCAGCCCATGTAAGATTCTGCATCGGAGGCAATGCACAAAGACTTTTACCTCTCTCTATTTTTTTCTTTTCCTATTCTTCTTTTTTTTTCCTTTTTCCTTCCTTGAATTCTCCCTTTCTTTTTCTTTCCTTCTTTCTTCTTCCTTTTTTTTTCTTTTTCTTTTCTCCCTTTTCCTCTCCTTTCTTTTTTTTTTTTTTGTCTTTTCTTTGTTTTCTTTTTTTTTTTTTTCCTTTTTTTTTTTTTTCTTTTTCTTTTCCTCTTACTTTCCTTTTCTTCTTTTCTTTTTTTTTTCTTTTCCGTTCTCTCTTTTCTTCTTCTTTCCTTCTTTTTTTTTTTTCTTTCCTTTCTCCTCTTTCTCCCCTTTCCTTCTCTTTTCTTTTTCATTTCTTTCCTTGCTTTCTTTCTTTCCTTTCTTTCTTTTCTTTCTTTTTTCTTCTTTCCTTCTTTCCTCTTTTTTCTTTCTTTTTTTCTTTCATTTCTTTTCATTTTCTTCTTCTTTCTTTCTTTTCTTTTTTTCTTTTTTTTTCTTTTTCATTTCTTTCTTTCCTTTTCTTCTTCTTTCCTTCCTCTGTTCTCTCCTTTTTTTTTCATTTCTTTTCATTCTTCCCTTTTTCTTCCTTTTTTTTCCTTTCTTTCTTTGCTTTTTCTTCTTTTCTTTCTTTCTTTTTTTTTTTCTTTTCTATTCTTTCCTTGATGGATACTCTAAAGTACTTCAAACATAGATAAACCTTAATAGGGTACTTTGAGCAATAAACAAGACTTAATTGTGTACTTTAAAAGCACGATACTACTAAATATTTATAAATCTTAGAATAACCTTTAAAAAGAATATAATAAAAATAAAAAAATATTGTACTGGTATGAAACCGGTACGTATTTATAAATAAAGTGTCAATATAGTGTCATACCAATCAAGTATTGATACATTATCGAGTATTGAAACTGCAAACCTTGCATGATATCATGCTATAGTATAATATGCATCGCAAACATAATATGTTCTTGATTAATACACCAAGTCAGGAAATGATGCCATAAAATTTCTGCATGTGGATAGTCATCATTGGTGAAAGATTTCACAGCTTTTGATTTAAAAAAAGAAAATAAATGCCTCGCTTTAAAGAAAAAGAAAGAAAGAAATGGAAATTGGAAAGAAAGAAAAACTAATTTTGCCTTAGAAATATTTACTTTTACAAACTGATGATATATTAGTAGTCTCAATTATCTTGAAACACCCATTCATAGGCAGCTGGAAAAAAGGTTCTTCACGGCTGATATCTTTGATTAATAATTTCTTGCCCTTCACTTCTTTCTTTTTATCATTTCACTTCCTCAAATACTTTCCAGTTGCTCCCCCACAATGCAAGGAATGCATGGTGCATTCTTAAAATAGATAATTCTTGATGCTTATACTTGCCTTGAATATTTTTCAATTTATTCATATCTATTTTCACAATCATGTTTTTCTGCTCATTATTAAGGCTATGATATGCATCTCTGCAAAAGGACAGCATTTGGCTATTATATTATGGTGTTGATTCTCGGATATTCACTTTTTCTAAGGATCTACTCCTGCCGAACGCAGCATGGATATCTCAGCTTGGGAAAAGGCTTTGAGATTCCTACAAATAATGAAAGCAAGTATTCCTGCTGCTCTTCACTCCATTGTGGTACACTTCTTGTATTAATATGTCCTTGAGAATACATATATTTCTTACCATTGTAATTCTATATTTGGTTAAAATTAGTAATTCTTAAGCTCAGCTTTTTTTACTTATCTACAGTTGGATGGCCTATAAAGGCATATTTATGCATCTTCAGGTCCAATAATAGTTAGATGCAAATTTTTATTTGTAGTTATGCGATATGCATTTTTTTAAGTAAAAAAATTCCTGCAAGCTTCTCAAAGTTGATTCATAGTGATATACAGAAATTTACAGGGAAAATTTGACTGTGATAGAGACAACAGTAAAACCTGTGTGATGAGCCATTACATTTTTTGAACATTTCATACATGGTAAAAGCACTTGTCTTATAAATTCACACCCTATATAACAAACAGCTTCCTATATGATGTACTTTTTTAAACATGAATAAGCCTATAAACTATAAAGTATCAAACAGGAACTCGAAAGACTACCTAAGATAAACATGGGTGACCTTGAGACCTTAGAGAATCAAAATCTAATTATCTAGTATGAAATCTTACTGACGTCTCCCTATTTCTAAGTTGCAGATTAGAAGAAAAAATTAAAGTCAAATTTGAATTAGTGAATTTTATTAGCCATACTTCTTAAACTTGAAATAATAGCAAAGCATACTGAAGGTTGATTATGATGGGAAAAGACTTATTTGCTGTGCCTACAAAATTGAAATGGTTATTCAGTGTTTGTAAACCCATATACCTACAGTGGAAATGATATTATAAGGCTCTTTTCATTGTTACTGCCATGTGTAACAGTGCTTTTCTCTTAGATTGAGATTTCATGCATCCCAAGGTAGTCTGGTTATATAAAAGATAACTAATTAAGAATTACGCTATGAAATACTCAAATCTCTATCCAATAAAAATTGGGGTGCTCAACAAAGAGTTTACCATGTGGAGTATCTCGTAGACTTTCAAAATCATGAACACAGTAAGAGCAAAATTAGAAATGAGTATGCCAGACATGACAAGTCTGTGGAGCACCATAGAAAAAGTAGGGTTCGGAATTTTATTAACAGAACAGGATAGGTGGAAACCTTATGCCATGATTGGGATGGCTGACTGCAAAATATTCATGAAGCCAACACCAGATAGCCAAGGCATGTTGCTTACAGCGAGGATCTCTATCTTGTAAGACACAGCTCATATCAGCAAGAAGGATCAAGTATCAAGCACCTGTGTTATGCTGACCTGGAAATGGCACGGTGCGTACTATGCCATGCCATGCCAGCTGTACCAGTGCTTGGCATGCATTTGCAGGGTAGCGTGTGAAGCATTGGCATGCAAGGATACAATGCCAGTACTGCATTCATTTGGTCATTGACCTCATTCATATTATGCATGTCATGCTGCATTGACCAGCATCTAAATCCATGATAAGAATATAAATAATCTGATATAACTAATCTATAGCTATGGCAACTTGAATTGGTTTAATTGCAAAGAACTTGACTCTGCAGAGGTGTGTTGAGTTATAAAGAAAATTGCTATATGAAGGTCATTGATTTTCTGACTGCCTTGTGCCTTTGACATCCAGGAATAATTGAACGCAAGTCATTAACTCTGGTTAGTCTTTGTTGAGCCATGTAAGTTTGCAACAATTAGAACAGAGCATTTATTCAGCATCACATCCTTGTAGACTCGGCGTGATTTTTGAACATATCATGATTTCAAGGCTTCAGAAGAATTCCATCAGATCAATTAGTCTTGCACCAAATTTTGATCTATTTTCTATTTTTATTTGGATATTATGGAGAATAATACTGGATGGCAATTTGAGGATTTTATGTTCACAATGACAAGAAAAGTGTGATGCAACATGAAGAGTGTAACCAAGAACAAGTACTGTATCTGTAAGAAAGAGCATTTAAAGAACTATTACATCTAAGATTTGTAATATATTGATTCATATATTTTTGTAACTAATAGAAAATCTCAATGTAATCAGTTTAGTCACATTTGACTTAGAGAACTACAGTATTAATGTTTCCATTGATCACTTGCTTCCTTATTTAGTGGTGCATCAGATACAAATCTACACCATTTATGATACTTTTTGTATCTAGTAGTAATCACGTGAACCAATTTTAGCATCTGATTCCTAGAGAAGAAGCATCTACATAATTCGATTATGGTTTTTTTTTGCATTTTAGATAGCATTTTTTTTTCTCAGTTAACAAAAAGATATGCCTGCCATACCATCTATTTTGACATGAGGAAACTGTTGAGCAGCCAGAGTTATTGGTTAGAAGTATGATTAATTTTAAGACTATAATGGTGATTGTAACACTAGAGTCAGAATCTTCTCATTTAACTGTAAGTAGATTTGGAAAGAAAAAAAAGCAGGGGGAATATATATATATATATATATATATCTAATGTCATCCTTCTATAACTGAAAAGTTGATTTTCATCAAGCATTTCATCACATATATTCATGTTTTTATGATGCCACAGATTCGCACTCCTTCGGGAGTAGCTCATACACATAGATTTGCTACAAAGACCGTGGAGCTTCCTGCTCAAGAAGGAGAAAGAGTGACCATTTCTTTAGCAGCTCCATCAAATATTTATCGGGAAATAGGTCCATTAAGGTTAAGTGCGAGATCTCCTGGGTTTGATCCAGGGGAACCCATGTGTCTCACAAACCACACTAGTGGACAGGTATCACAATTTAAGAGCTCCGATTAAGAATGGGGATTCATTCTTCCTCAATCCATATGTTCTGTTCCCTACTCTTGCTTTGCTGGCAACTGGAGATGCTGCCTCTATAATCATTGACCCCAGCCTTCCTAGACTTATTTCAGCAGCTGTTGCTGCATCATTGGCTGTGGGAACTACTATGAACCGTGTAGTTCTCCCATAATTACGTAAGGTGATCTTTTTTATCCCTTTATCGAAATATTTTGATGTTAATTGAACATGCTTGCTAATTGAGCTATTATAATGTTTATTCCTAATCTTGATAACATCTGCTGTTTGTTTTACATAATTACAGCTTCACTTATCTAGTGGACTTGTTTGTTTAATATTATGTAATGTCTTCTGTCTTCAACTTTTCTTTGTATTATATGTTCAATGTTGTATACATTGTGGTTGCATGTGTATCTAGAATAGCTGAAACACAAAGGGTAGATTTAAACTGTTTTATTTATTTATTTTTGTTAATGCAGGACATGTATTTTTTAGTTCATCTTCTCTCTTGCATAAAGTTGCCTTGGCTGAAAATCTGGCACCAATTCATAAAGGGCAGATGTCAGGCTGAGAGCCATTCATATAATTTTCCATCACTCTTGCTTCGGTTCACCATTATCTTCATCCATAAAGTTGGACCTAAGTGAAACTGTGAAAGCAAGTAGAAAGGGTCACCACCATTTAAATATGCTTTACATGAATCTGTAAAGATTGGGGTGCTCTAAGAGAAAGTAGAAAGAGTCACCATTTAAATATGTTTTACATGAATCGGTAAGGATTGGGGTGCTGATCATTTTTGTTCAGAAAAAACAAAAAAAAACAAAATGTGGTTTTATTAGATCATATCTTGAGTAACAAAACCAATAGAAAAAAAAGAAAAGAGTTGTTCATCTTCATCATTTTCTTCAACCTCCTTCGTAACTAGCTTTCCTCCTCCTTTGAACAACTGCTCCTTAGATGCGAAAGCTCAAAAAGGCTAATTGAATGCAGATTAAGGTTTTTTACAAGCCATGCCGAACCATACCAAATCGTCCAGTACGGAGCGTACGAAACTATACAGGTGTGGAACCGGTATAGTACACCATTTTTAAATGGCACAGGGCCTGTATCACCTCGAATCGTCATATATAGCCAGAACTGCCATATACTAACCTCATGACCTCGTACCATTCCATGCCGAATCATTCAATTTGGCTTGGTATGGGACAGTTTATGGTTAGAATCTTTCAATTCATCCAACCAATGTACCATCGATTCAGTACGGAATGACTGATACACAATCGGTTCGGTACGGAGCGCCTTCGTATTGAACCGTATTAGTTCATTATCGAAACGGTATAAGTTCTCAGTACGACTAACCTTGGTTTAATGTATTGGATGTACCGGTCTACACTAATTTTCTTGACCAATATGGTATAGGAATTTGATACAGTACCATACTGACGTATAGTATGGGTGTTGTGTTGATTTAGCACCTTTGCTATGTGTTGGTACAGTGCTGTACCCTGCTATGCCGTATTGAGACATGAAACCTTGATGCAGACCTTTGCTTATGCTCGGCCTTTCCCTTCATGGTTTTTCAGCTTCCTCAGAGGACAGTGGATATAGTTGCTCTCAAGCAGCAGCTTCTATCTCAATATGACCTGCTGCAGATTCGCATCAAGGACCTAAGACAAGCTGCTGAAAAAGAGGTTAGCTTTTTTGGATTCAATTCGCTAGTTATGAATTTGAGTGTTCTTATAAAGTGTTGACTTGTCTGCAAAATACTGAATGAAACTACAAAAGTGCACCTAAATTCTGTGGCATTTTCTCTCTGGTT
This sequence comes from Calamus simplicifolius, assembly GCA_900491605.1. NCBI lineage: Eukaryota > Viridiplantae > Streptophyta > Magnoliopsida > Arecales > Arecaceae > Calamus > Calamus simplicifolius. The sequence goes on along the minus strand of UESW01002483.1, from coordinate 58,290 downwards.
TGGATGCTGGCTCGCATGCATCAATTGGTGAATAAAATTGTAGCTATAGGGGAGCCATCTTACCGGTAACTTCACCTAAACATCTCTTGTAGTAATACCTGAAATATTATGGTTTTGGGAGAAACCTGTTAGCCTGTAATCGATTCAAACCATAAGAGAAAGCAAATTTTGACAGTCTTGTTCAAAGTCTGCTTGTGTTAAAACACATCTTTTTCCAGTGCTCGCCGAGGTAGGATCAAAAGGGTACGTGAAAGCTTGGAAAACTCCCTCATAGCAAGGATCGAGTTAATCAATAGCTACGCAAAAGTAGGTTTCCACCAAGAATAATACACTTTCCACTTCAATTTGTCAGTGTTTATCTATTTTTGTTATAATGGAATATGATAACATCTGCATTCCAGATATCTTCAATGATTGATATTGAAGTGGAAATGGACTTTGATGTTCTTGCTGCTGAGGCAGTGAGTAATGCAGTGAGTAGCTATTGGAATTTTTGTTTGTCAGCCTGATCTCAAGAAGTTATATGTTCTTTTCTTGTTTAAGCATGACATATTAAACTTGATCTATTATTTAACCTTGCAGGAGAGAATTGCGGGACACATACATCAAATCATGGAGATAGAAAATCTTGAAGAGGCAAGTGTTCCTTGCACTCAAATTGTGTCTTGAACTTTGAATTCGATCTTTTTGCTTATATTATTGCTGATTGTTCTTTTGTGCCGTAAAGAGATGGCGTCTACAAGCTGAGGCAAATGACGAAGTGGAAAGGCTTCTCAATTCTCAGATCTTGTCTGCTGAACCTGTGTAGTCATATTGTGGTAATAGACTGATATCACATTCTCTCTCTCTCTCTCTCTCTCTCTCTCTCACACACACACACACACACACACCCACGCCCGCGCAGCACACTTGCCATGACGAGCTTTTCTTAATAAATTATATTTCATTCTTAAATGCTTGACAATTTTATTGACCTATGGACGCCTTGTCCGTCAGTTTGGGTTCTTGTTTTAATGATGTAGAGTTGTCCAATGACACTAAAATAGCTTCTGTATCACCTTATGGGCATTATTCTTGCTTTTGTTCATAAACATTAAAGACTTTAAAGGAAACTTGGGTCTCATAGAAGTATGAAAAGTAGCTTTTAGTCATGTAAACATGGTAAGAAGATGATGCTTAAAGGATCAGAGAGGAGTTGTAGCGCATGAATGGTATTACCACACGCATATGTAGAGACAGAAACGGAACAGAACATCAAGGAGCTGTGAAACATAAGTTGTAGCAATGCAAGTTGAGGCGGTTATGGAGGAGAATGGTAAGGGGTAAAAAGGATATTATGAGCTAAAGAACCAAGGGGAAATGGATGTACAATGCAAGGAATATCAAGAGCAACTATGTTTTCCTAAAAAGTAAACATGGCTAAGCACATTAAACTGAAGGGCGACTAGGTATACTGACTATAGCCTTTTTGTTGAAAATCATTTCGTAAAACGTAGGGTACAACCAAGTTAATTTGTTCATGCGATGTCATGGAGGAACTAGAAAAGGTACTTGGGAAATGCAGTAGTTCAAGAGCCAGTGAATGAGCATGATGGTGGCAACGGGAGAAGATTTGTGTTCTAAACAAGAGGGCAAGGGTCAACTCCCTTGAATTTAAATAGATCTAAAGTGAATATAGAATATGATGTTTCATTCTTCTTCTCACCCACAATTTATCAGTGTGCCGGGTGGGAAGACATGGGAGGTGAAGACAAGTCAAATGAGAAACAACAAAAGCATGAGAAAACAAATACAAGACCCAAGACCATGACCGGCATGAATATCACCTGTGCACCTAGCTAGAAAATTCAGCATAAATTTTAACAAATCGACTGACTTTACAAGAGATAGAACTCTGGCATAAAATTCAGAAAAACACAACAATAACAACAACAAAAAGAATAGGTGCAGCGGCAACCTTTCGACACAAAATCTTTTAGTGATTGATTGAATTCTTATCCATGATATATGAAATTCTATTTTTTAACACTCAGGGCTCAGGTCTATCATATCTACCATTGCACTAAATAACCTGTTTATATTCTCTACATATTGCAATTTTATGCAGTGGTATTGCATCAACATTTTGGTGACTGCAGTTATTTTTTCTACTAATTATTTTCCACCATTTCTTTAGATAATTTTAGTAACTTACAGTTTTAATGTATGATTCTTGCATCAATTAGTTCGTTGAGTCATGCAGCTTTTATTAGCTGAAACAAAATTAAAAGTATCTGGTCTCTTCTAGTCAACAGAACCGACTCAACAATTATTCAATGACACCATGCTATGCAAGAAGAGTGGCACAACTAATTCTATTGGTGGGCTTCTCATGATGTGGCTTAATGACTGCTGCTATCATCTTGCTCAAGCAAGAAATGAAGGCACACCCAAGTGATTGTGATCAAATTAACCTATTTAAACCAATAAGTACAATGACAAAAGGCACCGCATGAGACAGCTACATTACAGTCTCCAGCACTACAGGCTTTGTTGCAAACAGGGCAAGACCAATGCATGTTTTGAGTCCGAAGTGGATTAAAAAGTTCATTCAGTGAATGTTTTGAAACATTTTTCTCATGTATTTGGGTTCTAAATTTTAATCCCTGTACATCCTTATATAACTGTCATTGCTCGGTCTTAATTTTCTGTTGACTTTTGAAATAGAGGGAAAGGAGCAAAATCTAACTATGTTGTTAAATTATAACTATGCTTTTTAAAGCGACTTGGTATTTGTAAGAAGATGCTGGAAATGCTAGGCTGCGTCTTCTCTTGTTGGTTGAGCTCCACACAAATTTAGCTCATCAAATCCAAGGTAAAATTTTTTTATTTAATTATATTCAAATGTAATGTAGTACCAACCCCATGTAGTTGGGAAAAGGCTTAGCTGTTGTGTTGAGTTGAGTATATTCAAATGTAGTCAAGTTCAACTTTTTATATATATTATAAATATTTTCGATTTTATCGATCCGCATCTACAACCCAATAAATTTGGACTCGTTATATAATTTATTCAATATATTTTTTTATAATTTGTTATTGACCTCATCCACACTATATTCTTCTCTTAAAGCTTGGGACGAATAAGAACGATTTTAAAAATTGCATTAAAAAATTAGAACGATTTTAAAAATTGCATTAAAAAAAGTAATCATTAAGGCCCAGCTTCAGTACTTAATTTAACCTTATCATAAAATTTATGATTGGGATCGGGGTTCTAATCCTATAAGATTTTATATGAAACCTTCTTTGGAAAAAAAAGGGGGAAAAATCTGGACATTATTGATCTTATTTTATGTTTGGATGGATGGCAAATAAACTGGCGTTCCTCCTCCCTTCTTTCTCCCTTTCCTTCCTCTCTTAGGATTACACCGAGTACACTGGGTTAAGCTAACAATCATTGTGTTAAATAAAGTTTCAAATTAGTGCAGCAAAGTAATTCAAATTAACACCTTGATGGGTGCAACAAATTAGTCTTATGATCATCAACGTGCACAAATTAGTCATATGATCATCAAGGTACAACAAATTAGTCAGATGATCATCAAATGGTTAATATTGAACAATTATACAAATTCACTATAATGGGAGCAGAGAGGAGCAACCAACCATTCACACCAATTTTCCTAAACATCTAGAAGAAAGAAAGCCATGGTTAATCACCACAAGGATGGTTCAAGCACCTTCAATCTATCATAAAGAAAGCCTTAATCAGACTTTCAGAACAATGTTCACTAAACCATCAAAATCAACCAATAAACCAGCCACATAAATCACAAGAGCAAAAAATGTGCCGATGGTTAAGCGTGAAATTAATTGAAATACTTATAACCATTTAATAAAAGAGTTTGGGAGCAATCGTAGCCCAATAGCAGAGGCAAGAAAAGCACTAGCCACCTAACCATTCAGGTACACTTCATCAAACACTTTCTAAACACCTCTAACAAACCCATTGGTGATCAAGAACAAAACCAACCTATGCACTTAATAGGAGGAGCATGGAAACTACAATGAGAGAAGACAAGAGAGTTGTTGACAGCCCAACCATTCAACAAAAATATATCAAATGCCTACAACAACACCGCGATAAAATCACAGTACCAATTGAAATATCAGAGGACAACATATCAAGATCGTCACCGCCAGTGGTTATAGCCCGCAGGCATTGGCCATGGGGTACCATCAAAAGAAGTGGAACTCAACGAACGATCACCTCCCCCCTCTTTTCTTTGAAGCTTCGATCCCATGCCCCTTCTTGTCTCAGCAAACGGTCCCCTAAGTCCCGTTAAAATTCAGTAAAAATAAAAAAATTCTACCCTTAAATTGTTGGGTTCCAAAAAGCTATTTCTGAATAAATGTATAGATAGCATTTATTCAAGGGATAACTGAGAGAATAACTATTTTTTTTAAATAACAACTTTATCATCAAGGAATAGCTTTAATTATTCTGAATTTTCTAGAGAATAAGTTTAGGGGATAATCCAAAACATGGATTATTCCTTTGATTAACCTTTTTCAGAGTTATCCCTATAGTTATAGCTTTTGGGGATAAGAAGGGATATCAAGGGATCCGGCCCTCTTCAACGGCCATCTATTTTAAAAACGCTCATGATTCGGTGCTCTTCTGCGAGCGATGATTTTTTTTTAAAAAATGGAAGCTGGGCTGACATGGCATGTTCCCTCACCATTATATATATATATATATGCATGGCCATCTGGCCCATACATCCGGCCTAATTAGCACGGCTTCTTAAGCTAAGCTATATCGGCATAGTCCATTGCAAAAATCATATCGATAGGCATTCCATCCAATCACTGTAATAGACCAAGCTTATCATTATACATAATTATACCATTTCCATACACACTTGCCTTTATGTTTATCCATCGCTGTATACACTTGCCTTAATCTCCATAAATGCTTATATTATTGCTATACATACTTATATCATTTCTATACACGCTTGCCTTAATACATGTTTATCCATTGTTGTATATACTCTTAAAGAATGTTTAGTATATACATTTCATTGAGATGGAATTGGATTAGCAATCTAATCCCATCGACTTCTCAATCTCAGGTGCTGGTTTGGTAATCCAAGATTTTTAGAAAATCAATATTTTGGAGGAATTCATGATATAACGTTGAATTGGATCGAATCCAATCCAATCTAATTCAATGCTCCAAATATGATCTTATAGTGCATACTTATATTATCACCGTATATACTTAATTTCTTTTCATTCATATTTATATTTTTATTTTGCACATATTTCTTCTATCCTTATATATACTTATTCTACCTTTGTATATGATTATGCTAGTAGTGTACACTTAGGTAGTGTTTGGATGCCCTATTCCTGGCTGGAATAAGGCCTTATTCTATGCTATTTCTTCAAACAGGTGAAAAATGTTGGGCTTGGTGTGGTGTTATCAAGGCCTAGGGGGCTAACTTATATTGAGCTGGGTTTGAGTCCAATGGTTGAGATTAAATCAAGTCACGGGTATACACGGGCTTGGGGATTAGTTTAATCTCATTGGGTTAATCGATGGGAGTTTTTGTTGAGTCTGGGCCTGGCCCACTTCGTGGATGTATTTAAACTCTAGTTCTAGGGTTTGAAGGAATAGAGAACAGATTATTTTCTCTTATCGCAAGGCGGTAGCCCTATCTTCTCCTTCTCTCTCTCCTCGGAACGAAGCCACGGTGGGATTCAACTGCTTCGTTTTTTCGTCACGGTGGGATTCAACTGCTTCGTGAGGCTTTAAGAAATTCCTGTCTCATGTGTGAAGTTGCAGCAGAAGCGTGAGCAAGACCACGGAAGTTTGTGCTCATGGAAAGGAAGAGGACGTGAGTCTTCACGTCCTCACGGAAAGAAAGCAGCACGGAAACGTCTTCCATGGAAAGAAAGCAGCACGCCTCACGAAAAGAAAGCGGCACGGAAACGTCTTCCATGGAAAGAAAGCAGCACGAAGACGTGGAGGTGGGGAATTAATCTTCCGTGAAGGTGGGGAATTAATTCCAAGAAGCGGTTATCCTTGGAAGAGGTAGGTGAAGGGAGACGGTCGGGAAAGCCCACAGTTGCAGGGAGGAAGGCTTGGGTGCTTCACTCAACGGTGAGTGGAGGAATTTCAAAGGTATCTCATGGCTTTGGAGTTCGTGAGAGTGGAGGTGGAAAGAAAGCAGCATGGAAACGTCTTCCGGGAAAGAGCAGCACGGAAACGTCTTCCGGGAAAGCCCACGGTTGCAGGGAGAAAGGCTTGGGTGCTTCTGTCAAAGGTGAGTGAAGGAATTTCAAAGGTATCTCACGGCTTTGGAATTCGTGAGGGTGGAGGGGCCTTAGAAAATTAATTCCAACAAAGATCAACAAAGAAGGATTAATAAAATTATTATTAATCCAAGAAGAGACCAACAAAGAAGGATTAATAAAATTATTATTAATCCAAGAAGAGCGGTGGAGTTTTAAACCGGGATTAAGAAGTTCAAGAGCCAAGGCTTTACCGCTACATCAATCTTGAATCTTGGATCAAAAGACTACACACCTAATTGTTGATAAAGAGTGAAAGCCCAAGGTTCTTGTTCAACGAGGAATCTCATCTCTGTTCATCAGGGACTAAATCCCAACAAGTGGTATCAGAGCCTGGTTCAGAAATCAGAAACAAGAAGTAGTTGTTTGAAGATCTTATAGCCTGGTTGGTTCAGTATCAGAGCCTGGTTCAGAAATCAGAAACAAGAAGTAGTTGTTTGAATATCTTATAGCCTGGTTGGTTCAGAAACAACAAGAAGTTGTTTGGAGATCTTAAAGCTTGATTCAGGAATAAGAAGAAGTTGTTTGGGGATCTTTAAGGGTTGAAACAATTTCAACAAGGTCCATCAAGGTATCTCTTAATTTTCTAAAATTTATTTTTGTGTTATTTTTATTTTGGTTGAGATCTCTCGCCATGGGTAGTAGCATAAAAATAGATTTTGAAAAGTTTGATGGAAAGGGAAGTTTCTCCATTTGGAAAGTCCAGGTAGAGGATCTTCTTGTGCAACAGGGTTTAGATCTGGCTTTAGAGGAAAGACCAGATAGGATAATAGATAAGCAGTGGATATTGTTGGAGAAGAAGGCATGTTCAATGATCAAAGGATGTCTGGAAGATTCAGTCCTTTATTCAGTGCTGGAGGAGAAGACCTTGAAGGGACTTTGGTCGAAGTTGCAAGCCCTTTACATGGGAAGAACATGTGCAACAAGTTGATGTTGAAGAAGCGCCTTTACAGCCTTCGGATGTCAGAAGGTGGAGATGTGCTGGGTCACATCCAGGTGTTCGATCAGGTGAGCAATGAATTGCTGAATGTTGGGGTCAAGATGGAGGAGGAAGATAAGGCACTTTTGCTATTGTGTTTGCTGCCCATATCACATGACCCATTGGTCACGACGCTCCTATATGGGAAGGAGACATTAGTCTATGAAGATATTGTCTCGGTACTTCGGACGAATGAGCATAGGGAGAGGATGACCAAGGAAGCTGTTCCCCATGAGGGTCTATCAGTTGGGGAAAGGTCAGGCAAAGGCAGAGGCAGGGACCGGAGCAGGCCTAGGGGACGGTTACAGTCCAGGAAGGCTAAGTGCAACAAGTGTGGTGAGATACGACATTTTAAAAGGGACTGTCCTAAGTTGAAAAAGGAAGAAAATGGAGAATCTGAGTCTGTGAGTATAGTTGCAGAACAAGAGGTGGAGGATGATCTCTTGGTGGTATCAGATGGTCACAGTCACAGTACAGAGATGTGGACCTTGGATATAGCTTGTTCTCATCATTACACTCCCAACCGGTCGTGGTTCAGTGCTTACACAGAGGTTGATGAGGGGTGTGTGACTCTTGGGGATGATCACCCTTGCAAGGTGATAGGGATTGGAACAGTGAGGGTGAAGATGTTTGATAGCATGGTGCGCACTCTTACCAGCGTGAAGCATATTCCAGAACTCAAGAAAAATCTGATGTCACTAGGGTACCTAGAGCAGACTGGATACACCTTCAGTAATCATGCCAGGAGTGGAGTTCTGAACATCTCCAATGGAGCTATGGTGGTAATGAGAGGAAGAAGGCTGGAGAACAACCTATACAGGTTGGAGGGCTCTGTGGTGACAGAGAAATCTGAGGCAGCAGCTGTGGAACAGGATCCTCGAGATGTGTACAGGATGTGGCATTACCGTCTAGGTCACATGGGAGACAAGGGAATGAAAGAACTGAGCAAAAGAGGACTACTTCCGGACTTGAGTGGTGGAGTCATGGAGATCTATGAGCCATGTCAGATGGGAAAGCAGAGGAGTGTGCAATTCTTGGTCAGTACAGCTAGGAGTGCAGAACCCCTGGAGTTAGTATACATGGATGTCTGGGGACCAGCCCTGGTTTCTGCATGGAATGGGGCCAGATACTTTTTTACCTTGATAGATGATTTCTCAGGAAAGCAGTGGATCTACTTCATGAAGGATAAATCAGAGGTCTTCACCAAGTTCAGAATCTGGAAGGCTGAGATGGAGAGGGAGCAGGGTAGGAGTGTAAAGTGTCTGAGGTCAGATAGTGGCAGGGAATACACCAGCAGGGAGTTTCAGAGATTTTATGAGGAGTGGGACATCAAAAGACACTTATCGGTAATGGAAACTTCTTAACAGGAAGGGGTGGCTAAGAGGATAAACAGAACACTGTTGAAAAAAGCAAGGTGCTTGAGGCTGTAGGCAGGGCTTCCAAAGATGTTCTGGGTTGATGCAGTAGGTACAGCTAGCTACTTGGTCAATCGGTCACCGCACACCAGGTTGGATGGAGGCATTCCAGAGGAGATATGGTCTGAATGGAAGGCAAACCTAAACTATCTGAGGGTGTTTGGATGTACGACATATGTGCATGTTGGTGCTGGGGAGCGGAGTAAGTTGGATGCCAGGTCTAAGAAGATGGTATTCCTAAGCTACCCGCATGGAATCAAGGGGTATCGGTTGTGGGACCCTTTGGAGAAGAAGGTTGTCATCAGCAGGGATGTGACCTTCGATGAGAGCTCGATCCTTCAGAGCAGAGATGGTAAGATGCATAGCAGGGACTACAGGAGGAGGAACATGGTAACACTAGTCAGATGACCTCCTACTCAGTCGTGTTATTTGCTAGTGGACCAGGAGGATTTGAGATTCAGGTGGAGAGGACTAGCAGAAGGGTCAGAAGCCAGGAAGTTCAGCAGGATGTAGCTAAGCAGAGGACTTAGGAGGATGCAGCTGGGCAGGGGACTGATACTGGGATCGCACTGCACAAGCCCAGGAGAAACGTGCGACCACCAGTTCGATACGGCTTCGATGATTCGGTGTCATATGCCTTGATGACATCGAATGGAGACCCTTACACCTATGAGGAGGCTGTGGAGAGCCAGGACAGCCAGAACAGAGATAGGTGGGTCTAGGCTATGGCAAGAGATGCAGGCTATGACAGAGGAGATGCAGTCTCTCTACAGGACTGGCACGTGACAGGTGGTCCAGCTGCCACAAGGAAAGAAACCCATTGATTGCAAATGGGTTTATCAGCGTAAGAAAGAGCCTTTAGAGCAAGGAGGTATCAGGTACAAGGCAGGACTAGTGGCCAAAGGATACTTTCGGAAGGAAGGCTTCGACTACAGAGAGTAGGTGGAAGAAGGTGGAGTGGAGCTGGTGAAGGTACATACCAAGGAGAACCTAGCAATACATTGACCAAGGTTTATCCACGGGACAGCTTTCGTAGGGATTGCAGCTGATGGACATGACGGACGTGCTGAGGCCTTGAAAGCAACAAGGTGAAGATTGTTGGGCCTGGTGTGGTGCTATCAAGGCCCAAGGGGGCTAACTTGTATTGGCTAGGTTTGAGTCCAAGGGTTGAGATTAAATCAAGTCACGGGTGTACACAGGCTTGGGGATTCTCATTGGGTTAGTCTAATCTCATTGGGTTAGTCCATGAGAGTTTTTGTTGAGTCTGGGCCTGGCCCACTTCGTGGATGTATTTAAACTCTAGTTCTAGGGTTTGAAAGAATAGAGAACATATTCTTTTCTTCCAGAAATGTTTTTCTCTCATCGCAGGGCGGTAGCCCTATCTTCTCCTTCTCTCTCTCCCTCTCTCTCCTTGGAACGAAGCCACGGTGGGATCCAACTGCTTCGTGAGGCTTTGAGAAATTCCTATCTCGTGTGTGAAGTTGTAGCAGAAGCATGCTCATGTCCTCACCACGGAAAGGAAGAGGACGTGAGGACGTGAGTGCTCACGGAAAGGAAGAGGGACGTGAGTCTTCACGTCCTCATGGAAAGAAAGCAGCGCAGGTCAACTATGGGGGATTTGGGCATGAAGCCAGGAAGCCACATGGAAACGTCTTCACAAAAGACTTTAATTGGTGGACAAGAGGAATTAATTCGGTTGTGGAGTTTTGAACCAAGATCAAGAAGTTCAAGAGCCAAGGCTTTACCGCTACATCAATTTTGATTCTCGGATCAAAACACTACACACCTAATTGCTACATCAATTTTGATTCTCGGATCAAAACACTACACACCTAATTGTCTTGGCTCTACCGCTACATATAATTTTGATTCTTGGATCAAAACACTACACACCTAATTGTTGATAAAGGGTGAAAGCCCAAGGTTCTTGTTCAACGAGGAATCCCACTGTTGTTCTAAACCCCAACAAAATTAAGGTGATAACTCCTCATAAATTAATATTTCAGTTAAATGTCCGTATGCTGAAATTCGTATTTCATGCTCTTCTATGGAATAGTCCTATTTCCACTTACCATATTTCAAAGGCTGCATTATTTGCACTGGAATAAGGTGGAATATCGGATTTCAAATCAAACAAAAATCTGAAATAACAAGAAGAATATGTTATTTCTAAAAAATTTATATTTCTATTTCTATAATAATTTTTTGACATTTAAACACTACCTTAATGCATACAAGGGACATAATAGTTATTTTGAGACGAGGAGAGAGAGCAAGCGGAACCCAGGCTACGAAGAAAAAGAATAGGAGCCGGGAGTTATATTGGCACTGGAAGGGCGATCATCAAGTACTCGTGTAAAAGAAAGGGGCTGAGAAGTGGGGCCAAACAAAGATAACATGATAAAAATGATGTCCTTTTGATCACTTTATTCTTATATAGTAAGATAAGCTTATCCTCATAGATTAATTATTTTCAGAATTAGACATCCAAACATTTAGTACGAGTTGCCAAAATTTTAAATTTATTAAATTTGGTAGGGTTGGCATAGATTCTGCTTTACCCAAATAGTCGCCTTTACGTTTTGCTATCTGAAAGTCGCATCAATTATTTGACTTGAAAATTTTTTGTGCACTACTTTCAATGCATAAAGGCATACATCTGAAAGCATGGATGCCATAAGTGCATGATTAATGCATGCTTATTTTTATGTACCGAAGGTGATGTACACAAATTTTTTCATTTGACTTTCGAGTAACGTGACAGCCACAGTTAAGCTCATATTCTGGTCCCAAAACTTTGTCCATGAGTTGTGGCCCACAAAGGCAAGGGCCCTCGGCCCATAAGGGAGACTACTCGGGTGCTTGATTTGTCTCGCGTACAGGATCTCTTATTTTCTCGTGACTTTATCATTGGATTTGTTCATTGAGATTTCTGGCATTTGGAGTCATTCTCATGATGAAAACATCATGTGGATTAAAAGGCCAGCATGGATTTTAAGGAGAGGCCTAAAAGGCAAACATCATCCGCACGGATGGAAGGCAATCTTCATTCGTAATGTCAGGAGGTACTTTCGGTTGAGAACCAAAAAAAAAAAATTTCAACGTCCTTTACCTTGTCAAACGCTTTCATAGCCCCACTGCTATGAACTTCGTTTACTGAAATGATGTAAAGGTACTGTATATTTGACCAGTACTCTTTTTTTTCCCTTCTTATGCCAAAGTAAAATTAAAATTGATGCAACTGGCAACTTTCATATTAGATTATTATTTTTAATTCTAGATGCTGTGATGTGATTTGAGACGTGTGGCAATCAAAAACTCCATCATCCACAGTTCAGTTTTAAAAATCCCTCTTAGGCCTTTTTACAGGACCAGATAGAATAAAAGATAAGACAGAATAAAAAATTAAAATAGTATAAATAGTATTTGATGTAAGATAGAATAATAAAATATATAAGGCAAAAATTATTCCATTCTATCTTCGATGTTAGTCAAGGTTGGCAATATATTATTTTAATTTATTAATTATAATGACAAAATATATTAATTAAATATTATTTATTATTGAGGATAATAAAAAAATAAAAATAAAATAAAATAAAAATAATTATTTTGATGAAATAGATTATTCTATTAGGGAGCCTTTGATGAATTGAATTAAAAAATCATAGAATTTTTTTAATCTTTTTTACATTTATTTTTTAAAAAATATAATAAATTTTGATTTCATATAATGGCTAACCTTATTGAAAGAAGGATAATTTATTCTATAAAAAATATTTTTTATATTTATCATATTAGGTTACTATATTTTTTTTTTATCCTTTTGTTTAGCAAGCTATTATTTTTTCTAATAATTATCCTTTTTATCATTCATTCCATAAATATAAGGTAGAATAATTTTTATTATATTTTATTCTTTATCTTATTCTATCCTTCCTACGTAGCTCTTATAGGATTAGAAATCTATAAAATTTTATCCATTCTTTAAGAATAATAAACATAAAAAAAACTAAAAATATTGTCTTTTTCTGATCTAACGTATCAAAACATGTACTTATTTATTATGTTTATCCATCTTTAATTTATATTTAAAAATTTTCATTATTTTAAAATTTGTACTCAGATAAATATTTTACCCATCTCATTATCAAAAAAATAAATAAATAATACGGCTGAAGGTTTTATGCGGCTGGAAAAATAGACCTCTCTCTTTGATTAATCAAGTGCATGCATGACCCTGACGTAGAAATTTTTCCAAGCAACTCTATCTCTGTCTCCTCATCATTGAGCACGCGACATTCTTCGATCCAACTCACGATCACCGACGTACACCTTTAAATATATTCTTTTCGAAGCTGTCAAGAAAAAAAATATTATCATAACGTAGACCATCAGCAACGTGGCAGGCATGCAGTCCGACTTCGTGTCAGCATTAATACCTTCCAGTGGCCGGAAACCGCCCATAATAAACAAAAGCCATGGCGACTGCCCTTCGCTGTCCATGGCACCCTTCTCCACCTGATGACGTAACCCGCCCAATCCCACCATCCAAATCCAACGGCCCAGGATTTTTCCACATTACAAACTTAGATAACACGTGGCACGCAGTCACCCCTCCCGGACCCGTGTATCCACCATTTCCCACGGCTGCATCGCACCAGCTGGAAAATTCCTCTATTCCCTCAATCAGAATCTGACACGTACAACCATTTCGATTATTTATTCGCATTATATTTATTTATTCGAGCCTTCTGAGTTATTCCCGAACGACGCGGTGCTCGATGATCTCAACGGTTGAGAGTAGGCCCCGGATATAAATACCCATCATCCTCCTCTTCCCGTCCGGTGGAACTCCTTGCTCGCCGTGACTTCTATTCCTGTTCCTATTCCGAACAACCGAATTCCAATTTCTCTCCTCCCACTCGCTCTCGTTCTGTCGTTGTGCTCTCGATCTCGGGCTCGGTCGGTTCTTCTCCAATGCCGAAGAGTATTTTGGTGAACGGGCGGGGCGGGGTACATCGGGAGCCGCACGGTGCTGCAGCTCCTCGAAGGGGGGTTCAAGGCCATCGTGGTGGACAATCTCGATAACTCCTCGGACGTCGCCATCGAGAGGGTTCCGGAGCTCGCCCGGGAGTACGGCAAGAATCTTAGCTTCCATAAGGTATCGATCCCGTTATGTGGATGGATGGGAATGGATGTGTGTCGATATCTTTTTTCTTTCGTTGTTTTTTTGATGGAACAGGAGTAGTTCTTTGGCATTCGGTGGCTATGTGTTTTTCTTTTTATTAAAAAAGATTGTTTTTTCTGTTATTTGATCCGAGGAATTGCGAATTGTGAGTTTATTGCTGCCCTGTTTCAAGTGCAGGGGGTTGATTGGGCCTTTTGTTTGACGATCAAATGATTTATTTTTCTTTAACGATTTTTTTTTTAGCGATTTCTTGGTAAAACAGTTGTTTTTTCGGCAGGTTTTCCATTGCGGGCTTTTTATTGCCCTGTTTTAAGTGTATCTGTTATCTAAAATGTTTTCCCTTTTGTGGTTGCGATTTTAGGGGTTTTGTGGATGCCTTTTTGATAACGCCTGTCGGTAACTAGTTTTTTTTTTTTAAAAAAAAAGGCGTTAATGTGGAAATTGGCGTTAATATGGAATCTAGTGGACTGCAATGACCTATTTCAAGTGCAGCTTTATTTTGGATTTTTAGTTTGATGGTTCAAGATTGGCTTTTTCCCTATTCTTTGTAGAGCGATTTAATGGTAAATTTCTGGGTTTTTGGCTGATTTTCTTTTGAAATGTTCTTGGTACCCTGTTTTTAGTATATTTGTTATCTATTTTCCCCCTTTGATGATTGCAATTTTAGGGTTTCTGTGATGCTAGGGCATGGTTTCTGGTGGATGAATATTTATCAGAACCATTTTGAAACCAAAGTGGTGGGTTTAGGTGTTCACCATCTGAGTCAGAGGACCAGCTTATACCCTTTTATATTACTTACGTATTCAGTTTCATATAATATTCAATTGGATCAAATCACTTTATTCAATTAAAATAGGCACTTATACCATGCATTCTGATGCAAAGTGCATTAGTGCATATAACAACCTGCATTTACCGCTTAATGGATTGGGAAATGAATTTGGTAAGCAGAATGTGAAGCAAAAAGGAAACACTTTGTTCTACAAAAGGATTCTTATGAGAAATTCTAGAGCTACAAAAAACAACTTCAATTAAAATGGAGCCACTTTAATTTATGTATCAGAAAATTAGTCACCTGGCAATTATTTTATGGGATAGATAATATTAAGTTTTGACAACTTTATTAGGAAGAATGAGTTTCCTGTTAATCCATTAACAACTTCCCCTATTACTCTACAAACAAATCTCACTATTTGCATGTTAACATCACACTTTTTAGGTAAAGACTATCAATTGTGTCTTGAGGACATTATTGCATGAGCATCATTGGTCACTTTCTTCATTCTAATTTTCTGCATTCTGGGACATCTGCGTTCACTGGAACCAAATGGACAGTGATGATCCTTTTGTCCATACCCTATGGTGCCGATCAATTTTCAGGGTCATTTATGTTTCCTCTGGTAAGCTGCATTGACTATTCCCTTTGAATTTTTCTTGTAATGTAGTGTGTGTGTGTGTTTTTTTTTTTAAAATATCTCTTTTCATGGGAAAGTGGAAGGCATTGGCGTGGATGAGTTATTTGCTTCAGGTCCTGTTGTTTTCTTGGTATTCATGCAGACAAAAATTATTGGATGGACTTGATTTGTACTATATCGGTATGCTTCTGCAGATCGACCTTCGAGATAAAGAGGCATTAGACAAGGTGTTTGCTTCGGCAAAGTAAGGCATTTTCCATGTCTTGCATCTTAATTCATTTCATGACATTTTCTTCTCTGCAATAGTTATAGCTGGCATTCCTAGGTTACTATTATCTACATTTGTTTGATTTGCATAAGGGCTACCTTCGCCGTCAATTTCTTAGATGCCTGTAGGCTACCAAAAAAGCCTTATTGCTTCTAGCATCCTCCAATAACCATAATATATGCTACTCCATATTCTCTGTGCCAAGATATATTTTGTGATATATAGTCTGCCGTACCGCCCTTTTGTCAGCAAACCATGCTAATACATGATCAGTATGCCTCCTACAGCAGTACTTATAATACGTTGTATAGGGTTATCAATGGGCGCAGTACTTAATACGTTTGCATAGGATTTGTAAAATAGATTTGCTAGATTGATGAGGCTGACTTATAATTATAATAATGAATATTTACATCAAGGTCTTTTCACTTTTGACAACTGTAGTCTAAGCAGTGTTCAAAGTATTGTCATGGTCATAAAATGCAACCTTTTCTTTGCAAATTGAAATAATTGTTGTATTGGCAGCTCTTGTGAATTGCTTTCTATTTACTCTTTTGCTTAAGCCCTTTAATGTTTTTCTGCTGTCATCTTGTTCTGCAGGTTCGATGCTGTCATTCACTTTGCTGGCTTAAAAGCTGTTGGTGAAAGTGTGCAGAAGCCCTTGCTTTATTTTGACAATAATCTCATCGGCACCATAACTCTTTTGGAAGTAATGGCTGCCTATGGATGCAAAAAGGTATTGTTGAATTATACTTCAATTTTGGACCAATATATTTGTTCTCAGATGGCCACTAGGATGTCTGCAAATAAGAAAGGTGCAAAACATTAAAATTGCTCAATCTATACATTGCATAGTTTTCTCATCTGTGAGATGCATCTGGCACATTCACATAAATATTCTTGCAGTGACCAAGATGAGTTCATGCTGTGCTGTTCTTGCATGTCTGGTTCAATTATTAGCATATCCTCTGTTTGCATTACAAGGATGTAACTCATAAGGTAAACATGCTAGGATTGATAGGGGCACCCCATTTGATGCTTAAGTTATTGAAAAGAAGGTGCAGTGCTTCTGAATTCTTACCTCCAACGTTTAGTCTATGATGTTTACACATATTATCATCCCCAAAGTATTCCACTGGCCAGTAATATGCAGAATATATGATTAACATAAGTTGCATTTTCTTTTTTATAGTCTTTTTTCTTTCAAAGAGGAGATATCTCAGTCTTTCAGCTTTCTGAGTAAGTTTGCTAACTCGACCAAATCAGTAATTGGGTATGAGTCAACCTAGCCACGTCCTGTTATCTTCATTTTTCTTTTTCCCTTGATTCATTGAGTTACAGCTTGGGATGAGTTTGCGGTTGAACCATATTTCAATTTTCTTCTAGTAATTGGTCTTGGGTTAGACCCTTGGTTTGAAATATGTCTCACCTGATTTAGCATTTCCCAGCTAGTATTCTCGTCATCAGCTACCGTTTATGGTTGGCCAAAGGAAGTCCCCTGTACAGAAGAATTCCCTCTATGTGCAATGAATCCATATGGGCGAACTAAGGTTTGCTCTTTTCTTGTTTCCTATGTCTTTCCATGGCACTTTCTGTTTTGAACTAATATAATTATATGGATTCTTGCAGCTTATCATCGAAGAGATTTGCCGTGATATATACTGTGGAGACTCTGATTGGCAGATAATATTGCTTAGGTAATTTAATCCTGTTGGTGCTCATCCCAGTGGATATATTGGTGAAGATCCACTTGGGATTCCAAACAACCTCATGCCCTTTGTGCAGCAAGTTGCAGTTGGGAGGAGGCCTGCCCTTACAGTTTTTGAAAATGATTATTCAACCAAGGACGGCACTGGGGTATTGTTATTTAACTTACATATTTGTTTAGCTTGCATTGTGATGATACCTTTGACGTACTGGGAAATGATTTTTTCAGATATGCAGTTGTATATTATGCATCAGTGAATTAGACCAGTATTTCCTTGTTTACAGAGTGGACTACCTTTTTATGCACCTTTTTTTTCTTTTTTCCCTTATTTTCTTCTTTTTTATTTTTTTGCTTTATTTTTTCTTGAGTATATTGTGTGAGACATACCCTTAAGACCATCAGACGTAACAGTGGGAAAACTATAGGTAACGTAGCTATATTTTTTGTTAGTTTGTTGGTTTTCTGTTTGTTATTTTTGTCATATTATCATCTAAAGTATTTCAATGCTCCAAAACATAAAATCCATCATTCTATCAACCTGTGCCCCATGTGGTTTAACTTGTTGCAAATTGGGGGTGGTGACTCCAATGTCCTGGTATAAAAAGATTTGTTTCTTTATGCAGTTGAAGTTGTATAAAATGGAAGGCATTAGGCTGTATTAAACATCAAGTACCTCTTATTTGTGACTTTAGCATTTCCTAGAAGCATTATGTTATTATTTTGTTGTGCTTCAAAGCTAAATCACCTACATCGATGGATGTTGCATTCTTGATTTGTGCCTGCCACTTCTTATATATTATTTGTAGAGTCATGTTCCAATAGGAGCGTGTTTAGCATGCCATCAAATTATTCTAGTTAAATCGTGCATCTCTCTCTGGTGACTAGTTCGCTTTGCTGCCAAGTGCAGTTCATGTCTTAGAATTGATGAGAAATGTAGTGTTGGGATTATATTAGTTTACCAAGAGTTGTTCTTTATGTAGAGTACCTTTGATCTAATTTTTTTCCCTTTTAGGTTAACCTCAGATGTTGCTATGATATGTTGGCGGTTAGAACCTTTCTACTGCTAAAATATTTGTTTTCACAGTTCTGTTCCTTATAAACATTACCATGATGGCAGGTAAGGGATTATATTCATGTGGTTGATCTGGCTGATGGGCATATTGCAGCCCTTAAGAAGCTTTTTGATGGCTCTAAAATAGGTGCGCAACATAAATAATCTCTTTCTCTCTCTACACATACGTGTGTGCATGCACACACATGCAGACATGCACACAGTTGTATTTAATATGTATCTTTGCTGGAGACGTATGCTTGGCATAGAGCTTGTTGACTCTATGCTTCTATAATAGTACAATTCTTAAATCTTTCTACTCATCGTATGCAATGCATGAACTTACACACCTATAGTCTTTTTTGACATTTATCATTTCTAGAGATATGCTTGACATAGGCTTATTGATTGAATGCTTATGTGACAATACATTTCCAAAATCTATCTACCTGTGACATGCAATGCATGAACTTGCAGAAGTGACTATGTTGGAGGCAACGTATCTCGGAACAAAATATTGAGTTCAGTGCTTGTTCTCATGTTTTAAAGATAGAAATAAGCAAAGCCTTCCCCATTTGATTAGTGTGTTGCAAAGTGGCTCATACTTTTCACGCTTGTTTTCATACAAAGCATCATGTTTTTCATTTTAATGTTTTTCATTGGCTTATTAAATTAAATGAGACATTCATGTACATTACAAAGCATACTTGCCATTGTAGAACTTTATATATTTAATGACATTATTCAGAATATTATATACTCATTATGACAATGTCCGCCATCTCGGTACAGTATTGTATGAGTATGTTACTGGTTTAGCAAAATACAATCAGTTTGATATAGTTCACACAGCCTGTACTGGAACATTACTGGTCAGTACTCTGCAAAACTGGAAGATTTTGTTCAATTCAGACCGATCCCATTCAACAAACCAACCAGTTTCTACATTGGTTTGATTTGATACGTCCCAAGCCGAAGTGCAATTTTGCCATCCTTACATTATGGTCTTCCTTTTAAGTATCTCCCATGCCCCTAACCTTCACTAAGACATGCACCAGAAACTTATATTTGACTTTTGTAACCTATTTGGATATATGTATATATATAGAGAGAGGTAGATTTCGTTATATTTAAATGTATCTAAGTTCAAATCTGGCTACCTCTCAGTCACTCCATCTTTCTTACCCTTTTCATCTTTGGGATCCATGAATTGAATTCAAAGATGAGAGATGTGAATGAATCTAGGCTTGGCTATATTTGAATGTAGCCAATTTTAACACTTCTCCCTTCCTCCCTACTCTCTCTCTCTCTCTCTATATATATATACATTCACTCTTGACCTTTGTATGAGATTGAGCCAATTTTAAGAGAAATTGGTGAGTCCAAAAAATCATACTTTGATAATGATTGCATATAAAATATAGGAGCATCCATTTTGTTCATAATTTTGATTTTAGTTGTATTACTGTTATGTTTCATAATTCAGATGAACTTATCAAATATAAGATTGTTGAGTTGGATGTGAGGAATCTAGATTTGCGAACTTGTTGTTGAACATGAGAGGAAATTTAAGAGTTAATTGACATTGGATGATGAAGGGGGATGTATTGAGATTGTATGATTAATTGTGCCTGCTCAGCACTCTCTCCAAAAGAAGGGGAAAAAAATAAAACTCTCACAAAAATTGAATGGCGGTTGAGTTTGTCTCCAACAGTCAAGAAAGGGGAGAGAGAAGAAAATCTGGATGTCATGATGAGAATGTGAAAAGGTTTGTTAGGATTTTACACCATACAGTCTTTTCAAAAGTTTGCTAGGATTTAACACTATAAAGTCTTTTCAATTTAAAATATATCTTTACTCTTCATACAATGAATTTGACAGGATATGCCTAAAATTTTCCTTTTTTTGTGTAGTTTTGTGTAATGTATGTGGATGTGCATGTCTAACGGGCTGTAGCAAGGAAAGAAAAGAAAACGCGGCCGGTTTTGCTAATTTCAATGTTGAAATCATTAATATCTTTTACTAACACTTTTACTAACCGTCTTCACTAAATAGTCTGGCCATCTATTTTTGTCCCTAACTTATATATTTTAGTACAGTTGTCATCGACGATGTTCTATTTGGATGGTTTGGCACAATTATTTTATAATTAAGCTTTAATAAACTAAAAATTAGTTATTGTCTTACTGTCTTTGCTCTGATTAAGTTGCTTATAAGTGATAGGCTGTGAAGTGTATAATCTTGGGACTGGGAAAGGAACCTCTGTGCTGAAAATGGTGGCATCATTTGACAAGGCATCCGGAAAGGTAGTTAAATTTTAAGTGGCCACTCAAATTTTTGTTTGTGGAGATGAGACCTTTTTCTCTTATGATGCTTAATGCATATATTCAAAGAGTAAAATACTTCAAAATTGATGAATCACTCTCTCTTTTTTTCCCCTCCTGCTATGATCGAAGAGAATGGATACACTTTGCTAGTTCTATTAGCCATGCAAGTCTTCCTAATTTTTTTATAATCATTTTTATTTTTAAAATTTATTTAAGCAGACATATGTATTAGTAGTTACTAATTCTAGAAATTCTTTCAGAAAATCCCTCTAGTTATGGCTGGAAGGCGACCTAGTGATGCTGAAATTGTTTTTGCATCAACTACTAAAGCAGAGAAAGAGCTGAATTGGAAGTATGTACACAATTACTATATGAACTTATTTTTACTGGCATATGCATATGTGAACCTTGTAGAATTGTTCTTATTTATATTTTTTGGTTCCTAGATTCTTCCATTTGTTCATTTGAGGGAATCGTTTTATTCATTGCATAATGCTAGGAGTTCTTCAACTGAAAGTGTGAATTGTCTTGATTATAGGGCAAAGTATGGCATTGATGAGATGTGTCGGGATCAGTGGAACTGGGCTAGCAAGAACCCCTGGGGAGAGTAATTGCTAATTTATGGACTTCTGTAAGAAACTCTTCATTCCCATAGCATCAATTTTTCAAGTTCATAAAGAGGAATTGTTAACTTGTGGGCTTCTCGTAAGGAACAGTACAATTCCAATAACATCAGTTTTTTAGTCCATAAAGATTAATTGCTAATCTGGGGTATGAGTCTAGCTAATATCCTTTCCTGTTTAACGATCTGCTGTACAAATAAATACGCTAATGTTACGTGAGAGACATAACTTTTAGATGTATGAGTCAGACATATAATTTTTATAGGCCACCAGTGGGTACTTGGTGCTCTACTCCGAAGGGAAGTCGACGATGGTTTGCAAGTGCCCCAGCAATGGTCCCAATTTCCTCAGTGTCAAACTTTTCTGGTAGAATATCATATTTCTTCTTGTGAAATGATATGGAGCGATTGAGATAAACTAATAAAATATAGCACAACTTTTGCAACGTATGAACAGAAAAATGGCTTCCAAAAGTGTGAATAGCAAGCATGGTTTGAGAACCAAAAAGGGTTTTGTTATGGTAATATTTAATTTTTAAAAAATATTAAAAATAATAAAGGTATCATTGGTGATTGGTTGAGTTATGTGCGTGACTAATGCAGAGAGAAAAAAAAAAAACAGTATCCATCAATGGAGGTAGCGAGAATTTTGTAAGAATTGTATCCATTGACGGGACAGAGGAAGAGTGGAAAGTTTTGAAATGATGTTAATGTAGTCCAAAAATTTTTTACTGCTTTAAAAAGGACAATGGCGAAACCTAAAGGATTAATATAAGAAAATATTGTAATTAATTATAAGTTTTGAGAAGTATTTTTAATGAAAGTATCATTAATCTTTGACTTTTTTAAAAAAAATATATATAACTTTTGAGAGCTTAGATGTGCATGATTCGGGAGGTCAAAGAGGGCGTAACACCCCATCATATTAAAAAGTATAAATTATTTTTTAAATTAAAATTATTAATTTTAATTGGGAAAAGAAGTAGATAAATGATATACATAAAGAAAGGGGAGATGAAACTTTTTTTGTGATGATGAAATTATTTTTCTTAAAATATTTTTAAAAGATATATTTATAAAATATCATATTTAATGATTTTATAAATATGAAAAGAAGTAGATAAATAAAAATATTTTTTTTATAAATTTAGCATGCTTAAGATTAAAATGCTTTGAATAAAATGAAAAAATGTAAAGACATTAGGGCCAAATGCAATCCTATTGATGTTTTAAAATGCTTAGAAGAAATTGGAGTCATATTATTAACCAATTTATTTAATAGGATTGTAATAACTAAAAGAATGACAGAAGATTAGAGAAAAGTATATTAATATTCGTATACAAAATAAAGGAGATATTTAAAACTATGCAAATTATAAAGGGATTAAGCTGATGAATTATACAATGAAATTATGAGAGAGAGTAATAGAAAATCGAATAAGAGCTGAAACTTTGGTGTCAAATAATCAATTTAGATTTATGCCTAAAAGATCGATCATAGAAGCTATTTATTTATTATAATGAGTAATGGAGAGAAAGCATATGATAGAGTACCTAAAGATATAATATGATGGATTTTAGAAAAAAAAAAGGAGTTACCAAAATATATATAAATTGATAAAAAAATATGTACAATAGAGCAATAGCTATTGTTAAAACAATAATATGAGAAACTAGTAATTTTTTAATTATTGTAGGGTTACATTAAGGATCTGCCTTAAGTCCATATCTTTTTGTATTAGTTATGGTTGAATTAACCAAAATTGGA
>UESW01002483.1:0-22682 GCA_900491605.1 Calamus simplicifolius | reverse complement strand
GCGTCTATACTTTATTAATTTCTTCCAGTAAAATGTGGCCGGAAAAGGGAAAGGGGCGAAGAGATATCCTTGGGTTGCTTGCTTAAAATTAATTAAGATAGTGTTAGAAACAGAGCATAAAATAAATATTTTTAAATATTTTTTTATTTTTAAAAATTATAATTATAAAGGATAGTTATGAATAAAATTAATTAAAAAGATAATTTATAATTAATCATGAAATACCCCTCCAATTTATTTTCTAAAAAATATAAAAATAGTTAATTATTCATTCAAATAAGAGTAAAAAAAAGTTATTCTATAAATTTATTTTTTTATATTTGATAATCAATAGGATAATAAAAAAATATTTTTAGAGATAATCAAAAAAATAAATTTTTTTTATACTTTTATTTATAAATATTTTTTTTATTAAACACTACCTAATAAAAAGTTACGGAAACGAGAGAATCGGCTCCTCTTAATTCTTCTCTTAGGAAGACTCATATATTTCCTTCACCCCCGTCTTCTCTCTACCTTTTATGCCGTATCTCGGAAAGCCTTTTCAGTGAAGTGCCCAATCGCAAACAAGACATAAGCTAAAATTAATTAAGATTGAGAAAGATTTTATGACTGTCATTTCTTGATTATTAGAGAAGGACTATATAGATGGTTTCTTAAATCTGATTCTAAAAAATTATTGGTCTATATTGCGAAAGCTTGATTCTGTCCAAATCTGCCACACTTATCGTGAGGCCAATTCGACGATGACTGAATGGTAATCTTTGCTGTTCAACATGTGGATTCATAAAATTGGAAGCCAAATGACTCATATTCTATTTTTCTACAATAAATCTTAACTTTTGATGTATATGACCTAACTCGTTCTAGAATTATATGACCGCTCATTGTATAAAAAAAAAAAAAACAAGACACAAGCTAAAACCGGGTCCTCAATAAAATTGCGAGGAAACCCTTTATGCACGAACTTCGGAATGACATCCCGTGCGGAATACGTCATGCCAAAATCCTTGTCAACAATCTTTTCAATCAGCTTTATTAATTTCTTGGTAGCGATAAAAAAAAAATCCGTTACGCTATTTTTTTCTGGACGAAACGTACTCTGGTGCAGTACGAATCAATGAGCGCCATGATTCTATTTCTCTACGCTCACTTTTCTTTAGTGACATCAACCTCCACTCAAGGCCCATGCAATGAGTCGTTTTTCTAACCGGTGCATTTGGCACCGGTTTGATAGTCAAAGGATAAAATTCAAAGATATTATAGGAAAATATTAAAAGATAAAACATCATTACAAATGATATTTTTTTGATATCATTTTACTTCTAAAAGCTTGATCCATCAGCTAGAGCGCTGATATAGAAAGAGCTAAAATCGCTATATAATATGGCAATTTTATATTAAGTAAAATTACCATATGGTATGGTGATTTTACTATTCTAAAATCACCACACCATGTGACGATTTCATATTACTTGAAATCGCCACATAGTGTGGCAATTTCACTTACCTTGAAGTCATCATACCATATGGTATTTTTCTCAGGCTTTTTAACTCCCACAGCCCGATTCTTTTCTTCTTCTTCCTTCTCCCAGATGTTCGTCTTTTTCCCGATCTCCTGCTCGGCGGCAACCCTTTATTCCTCCTCTTTCCCGGCGAGCTCCCACTTCTTCCTCCTCTTACCTCTCACCGCCCTCGCCTTTCCGGTCATTTACTGCGGTGAGTGTTTAAATTTTTTTTATAACCACAAATCCCATGCTCTAAATATCTTTGCATCATATTCGTTTATTCGTTTAATGTGCTAGGCTAATGAAGTAAATGCAACTAGTTATTCAGATGCTGATTTTATTGATCATATAGATGATTATATAACAATATTTGGACATTTAAATTTTTCATTTTGATGGTACCGTCATATCTTGGTTTGGCAAGAAATTAGATTACATTTATAAGCGTGCATGGGAATCCTGCTACTAAAGGCTCTACCATAATCAGATGCTGACGCCGTGCATTCCATGTTGCAATATGAGTCCCATGCACGGCGTCCCATGCAACATTTGACCTCCCTCGTCGATCAATCTGATGAAGATGTAGCGACGTATCACATGGACATGGAATGGACTGGCGACATCCAAATTGATGAAGCACCCCGTCCGACAAATGCCACTCAACTACATCAAAACATATCAGCGGGATCCGTGCCATCCAAATATCCGAACTTACCAAGCAGCTTGAAGGTAAAATAGAGATAACTGCTGGCGAGTAAGGACACCATAAGAACTACATAAAATATTTAATTAATCTATAATCAACCTAATGAATCGATCTAATTGAATTTCATATTACAACATGACATACCCGTTGCTCACTATCATCCAACACATCCAACTGGTCCCTATAAGCACGTAGTGTATGGGTTGGAATATTTTTCATGTTATATCTTACGTGCCATCTATACCCCCACGGTGCACCTAAGTGCCAATCATCATCGGCATCTGAAGGTCTCGCCTCCGGAATCTCGAGTCTCGTGGGATGGAAAATAGGAAATCGTTCCCATGCCCAAATCTGCATGTTTGGATAATTCAAAATGTTAATTAACAATAAAAATTACCTCGATCTCAAATATAAGAATAAAGTGTTTACCTGTAGCAATGGAAGATATCCTCTGATGTCAGACTGGGTAGGGCTCGTAGCACGACATAGTGCTCTATATAAACCAGCCAGCATAGCCGAACTCCAGCTAAGAGCGGCAAATGCCTCCAAGTCTTCCAGAAATGGCACATACATCAACTTAAATAAATTACCAGAGGTATCCGGAAGAATAACTCCACCAATGATTCGAAGAAGTTGTCCCCTCACGAACTGCTGGACAACCTCATCGTCCACATCTTCGTCCAAGTGAAGGTCACGATAGAATTGATCGAAGAATGCTAATCGAAAATGACCTTTTGGAAATGCTTCGACAGGAGGTTCGACACCAAATAACCTCCCCAATATAGCCTGCCACTCCGGAATAGTATGGCGCAGATCTAACCCAGTAACAGCAGAACCATCAATCCGGAGGCCACTCAAAATACTAACATCCTGTAGTGTAATGGTCGCCTCACCAAAAGGTAGATGGAATGTGTGGGTCTCTTGCCGCCATCTCTCAACTAGTGCAGAAATAAGGCCAACATCCAGTCGAATCTGGCCAATCCGATATATGCCAAACATGCCGACATGATCTAAATAATACTGTACTCGTGGGTGTGACATTCCCGATGTCTCTTTCCATATACGTGCGTCATGATGACGACATCTAAGAACCGGTAACTCCTGAAAAAAATAAATTCAATGATACATCCGCATTAACATAAACAAATGTAAATTAATTAAGGACCGTCGATCAATAATACATACCTCGCTCTGAAATATATTGGTTGATCTATGCATATGTTGCAAAGTGAGAGTAGTAGGATCACGAGGCCCTGAATCTAAGACATTATGAGCCATGTCTGACATAACAAGTTAAAAGAATTATTAGCTGACGGTATATCTCATTGCATCAATGTGTTTATAAAACACTTCAACATTATTACCCTTGTGCACGCCTATAAATGTAATTTAGTTAGCAGAAGGCAAACAACTTAACATCTATAAATCGTTGAATCTAAATAGCATAATTAGATACTATAGTACAAGCAATATATCTAGCATCTTGTGTACACTTATAAATATAATCTAATTTCTTGCAAAACCAAGAAATGATCAATAAAATCAGCATCTAAATAACTAGTTGCATTTACTTCATTAGGGTCATGTAGATTTAATTCGATCAGCATCTAAATATCTAATTGCATCTAATTTGATTCAGCATGTATTGTTGCAGATAAAACATCTCCCATGTCTGTCATAGTGCTTCATCCACGGCCAGCTGTTGTGACAGTCATGAGCCATTTGCATGGATCATGGCAAAACAGATCGGGGACATTTGGATCATTCGTGCCACAAAGATCATGCAAAAAAAAAATAACTTACTAGCAATCGACCGAGAGGCGAGGACAGCGAGAGAGAAGAGGAGGAAGAAGGGGGATGATGCAATAAAGCTCCGCTTGCCGCCGACCAGGCTTCGGACGATCGATTGGAACGCCGGGGAGAAATAATGCTTGGGAACGCTCGATCGGAACTCGATTGGAACGGCTTTGAGAGAAGCCTCGATCGGGAGAGGAAGAATGTTCTCGCGCACAGGCACCGATCGGGCTTTGCAGGTTTAAAAGGCTGAGAAAATCGCCACATGGAGTGGTAATTTTTCAGCGGAAATCGCCACTCCAAGTAACGATTCGATGCCTTGAAATCGCCATATGATGTGACGATTTTAGTAAATTAAAATCGCCACACCATATGGCGATTTTAGTTCTTTTCATGTCAACGCTCTAGCTGACTGAACTGAGCTCTAAAAAAATAAAAAAATATAAAAAAATATTATTTTAAATAATATTTTTTTATATTTTTTTATAATATCTTTGGATTCTATTCTTTGACTGTGTGCAAAAATGCACCGGTTAAAAAAACGACACCCCATGCAATGGTGGCTGAGGAAGAGTGGAGGAGAGATGGGCACGGATTGCGAGCCCACTGCACCGCGCGATCGGCGCTGTGTCTAACTTTATCCTTAAAAATATTTAAAAAAACTGCTTTCAAATTAAAATAGACTGCTGAACTCTTCAGAGTAGCCCTGCAGCTGCTGTACCCAAGTCCGCCAACCGTTCTCCATATCCTGTCAAAAATAGAACCGATTGATTAGTGGTTTCATGATCAATAATATTTTAGTACAACTTTTTGTTTTTGATGATCAAAACTTACTCAGATTATTATAACGCCGGGAAACTTGAGATTATTACTGATGTGGTTGATTACGTTCCACGAACAATAAATTAACGTACTGCACGATTTTTTTAAGCTGAGCAATAATGGAACAGCTGACCCTGATCTTGAAATCAACAGCAGCTTCGGCCTCAGCCTGACCTCAGGATCAACCGCGGCCTCAATCTCAACCATGGCCTCGGAATCAATTGCGGCCTCGGTCTCAAGCACAACCTCGGTTTCGAGCATGATCTTAACCTCGGTCGCGATCCCAAGCATAGTCTTGGCCTCGACTTTGAACCTACTGTTGACCTTTAGGTTCGACCTCGGAATTAATTCTGAATTTTATTCTCGAAAACCTAATAGATATTCAGAGCATGACTTACTAATCCACTATCTCTAAGACCATCGGTAATTACCATTATTTATAGCATACGTCTAGCAGTAATGCGTTCACTTACCACTTATGGTGCCATTTCTTACGAAGAACGTGATCCAACGATCATACACAAAGGATAAGAGAGATCTTCGAACAGATATAAAAATCTCTCACTCATAACGAGGAAGGAGAGTATCGATTTTATTACTTCATCGTCTCTAAAGCTGTTCTCCAATTCACTAATTAGAGCGGTTTCATTCAGAACCACCGCTCCGAAACTTTTATTGCAGATTTTTGATTGAGGAAGATGGCCCTGCCTTCCCATTGAAGATCCATAAAGCTCTTTTTCTACTCGACGCTCTTTAAAAATGTTTTGGCAGCAACAATTACAATTGAAAAAGAAAATTACTTTGCCGATAATTGAATCCGAAAGCTCCTCAAATATCGTTGGCTGGCTCCAAGCTTAAAATACGTGGAAATTTCTCCCCCATTCATGGCCTCGTCTCTTAACAAAATTTTTCAGACGCCATGAAGTGGGGAGTCTAGAGATCGCCGATCTTCAAGATTCCGGTGATAACTGAACTCAACAGTAATTTGGCCCCAGCAGTGATGAACCGAAAGAAAATAAAGGCGGATCTTCACGACAACGATTTCAGTTGAGGAGAAGAAACAAGAGGAGAGAAGAAGAAAAGAAAGAAGACGGAGGAGAAGAAGGGAAGAAGAGGAAGAGAAAAGAAGAGAGGAAGGGAGAAGAGCGGCACGTGCTCAGGAACTCAGGAAGGAATGTCAAGATGATAGCTTACGAAGTCGATAAGATCTATGGCAAGTGGCACGAGATCAAAATTTCCCAATTCCAATCAAAAAATCATATGGATAATAAAAAGAACTGAAAAACTAAGGTAACGTAAAGTCAGGTTTATCATAATCAATGTATACTCCTCCACATCTAGTCTAATTTTGAATGAGATCCTATATTTTTGCATCATGAACTTTTTTTTGGATATTCTGATCTCTATTTTGGTTAAGACACTGCTGTAAAAAGTTAAATAGTCTACTATTGATTTTAGAACAAAAAGAACATAGTCTTTTATTAAAAACATAGTCTTATATTATCTTATAATATAAAAAAACTATATTTTTAATTAAAATGTAGTCTTATATTATCTTATAATATAAAAAAACTATGATTTTGATTAAGTTATAGTTTTATATTATTTTATAATATAAAAAGACTATGTTTTTAATTAAGATATAGTCTTATATTATCTAGATACTAAGTTTTAAATTAAAAGATTTAATCCTATATCGATTGTGTACTTACATATTTAGATCTAAGTTTTAAATCAAAAGATTTAATTCCAGATTGATTATGTACTTAAATATTTAGATAAGGTCAAAAAATTTAAACATTATATTTTGATGAATCTTTCTAAAAATATTGAGGAAAAAGGAGAGTGGTAGATGATAAGAACCACATGGTCCAAGAGACAACATTACAAAGACCAAACTGTCCAATGCAAGAAAATAGAAAGGGAAAGGATAGTGATAGAAAGAGACAAGGGAATAATGCTGTGAGCAACTAGCATCTTAAATAGGTTTTAAGAATCCTATTAACAAAATTTTCTAGGCACCACAAAGAGTTCGAATTCTAGCAGAAAAACTTGTCAATATCGTGGCCTTAACCTCTTAAAATTTTCTAGACCTTAGGAGGAGGTGTTAGTTGTTGCATGACTAAGCCGGGACTTAGTGTACATCATGTCTCTCTAATGTAAAAGATTTAAACAATTCTTTCTCTCTTTTGTTTAAAGGCTAACTAAAGCTTCTTTTAAAATATATGCACAGATCAAGCTGTTCTCTTACCAAGTTGATAAAATCTATAACAAGTGGTGTGGGAACATATTTGATATTTCATTCTTTTTCAAAGTAGTGTGGGGATCATATTTCATTTTCATACTTTTTGCAAGACCACGTTACAAATTATCTCAATATCAATTATAAAATTATATAGATAAAATAACAAACCTGAAAAACTAAAGTAATGTGAAATTATGCTTTACATAGGGGGTACAAGCTGCAAAAGGTCTTGGTTAGGTCTACTAGATATCAATGTGTTCTTCATATCCATTCAAATTTTGTGCCAGCCTATTCTTAAATCTGAGATCTATGGGTCTCTAAGTAGCACATACTATTCTTAAATCTGAGATCATCGCTCATGTACGGGTCTCTAAGCAAGACATGAACACTAGCTCAATAACCATAGATCTTATGAAACACAGGTCCACCCTTAATGGACTTGATATGAGATCATCGCTCACGTACATGAACACCAGCTCAATAACCATAGATCTTATGAAACACGGGCCCACTCTTAATAGACTTGATCCGACCTAATAAAATAATTTAAAGTATGACCACCAACGATTATGAAAATTTATCATGAACTAAAAACAACTAAAATAGTTCTGTAATTAATTGGTTGATAACTTTGACTATTAGCCTATCATTATCATTCTTGACCATGATTGCCTAATTTGCAAAGTCTTTGGCACCCAACATAATGTGCTCTTATCTATAACCCGAACTTTAGAGGAGTCTGCCTGCGTGGAGCCGGATTTCCACAGCTATTGAGAAATTATCTAATAAAACTCCAAAACTTAAGGTGAGCTTTGCACACGATATCTCTTTTTTTTAAAAAAAAATTAGAGCCTTTAAATTCATTAAGGGATGTGATGTGGCCAGTGGTGCCACGTAAGCGCTAACGGTAGGGCTAACTGATGATAGAAATCAAGACGGCCTCGTCTCTCCAAGGCGGCCTCGGCAGCCCCTCCTCTCCAAAGCAGTCCCACTTTTCAGTGGCCCCCGCTTCTCCAAGGCGACCTCGGTGGCCCCTTCTCTACAAAGCGGCCTCGCTCTTCAGCGGCCCCCGCTTCTTCAAGGCAGCCTTGGCGGCCCCTTCTTTCCTAGGCGCCTCTCTTCAGCGGCCCCCGCTTCTCCAAAGCAGCCTCGGTGGTCCCTCCTCTCTAAAGCGGCCTCGACCGTTCCTTCTTTCCAAGGCGGCCCCACTCTTCAGCGGCCCCCACTTCTCCAAAGTAGCCTCGGCGGTCCCTCTTCTTCAAAGTGACACCGCTCTTCAATTGCCCCTGCTTCTCCAAGATGGCCTCGGCGGCCCTCCTCATCAAATCGGCCCTTGTGGCCCGCCCTCTCCAGAGCCGACCTCAGTGCTGGCTGTGGCACTAGCCTCCACATCAGCTCCCGAGTAAACTATGATGCCTACGTGGCCCACCAACCATCTGACCCATGCGGTCGATGGGACAAGACCCACCAACCACCTGACCCACGTGCCTAATGGGACCAGGCCCACCAACCACCTAACCCACGCGTCCAATGGGATCAGGCCCACCAACCACCTGACCCACGCGTCCGATGGGACCAGGTCCATCAACCGTCTCCGAACTCATGTAATCAACATGAGTTTAGCAGACAGTCTTCTCTATGGAATCCCACATAGCTGATCCCCAGAAGGAAACCAAGGGTCCTTAAAAGGGTAAGAGGGATCCCGAGTAAGGTGAGACACACTTAGCACACTCAAAACACCCAGAGAACACACCAATCTCTGGGCCTTTCCCTTATGAGCTTTCTCAAGCTTACGGCTGTGACTCCGGTCGCTGACTTGCTCGTCAGAGGATCCCCACCGGAACAACCTCCGGCCCCAGGACTTCTTGCAGGTCTCTCTTCGAGGAAGAGCTTCATCAACAACTTTACGGAGCCCTCTAACGTTTGTTACCAGTGATCGGGCATCATCAGATTGGCGCGCCAGGTAGGGGGGAGAAGAGTAGAGCTTTGTAACACCAAGCTACAAGCCTTCTTTTCCTCTACATCGACTACAATGGTGGTGACGCATGCTTAGGAGGCCTCCATCAGCTACGCTGGGAGGCACCTCCAACCGGCAAAGCGGCAAGAGACTAACCCTCCCGCCGCTAATCCTTCGGCTACTCCCGTGCCACCATCCACAGCCGCTCAAGATGAGCAACTGATCGCACTCACTCGACAGATCCAGACTCTGACTGCGATGGTTCATGGACTACAGAAACAACAGTCTATGGCCACCAAACATCAGCCCAAGCCTCCTACACTGCCTACAATAGATGCACCCGCCAACCAGCAATCCTCTCGGGGGAGACCTCCTTAGCGAGAGGCTCGCCATCATCATGCCTCGCCGAGGGGACACCGCCGGGAGACTCTCAAGAGGTCGCGCTCCCCCATCCATAGCTCGGGCAATTCCTCCCCAGAGCGATGGCGTCGGGAAGAGCCCAAGTGGAGGAATCACCACCCGCGCTCTTCCCCTTCTTCTTCTTCATCTTTCGAATCATCAAGGAAGATTTCAACCATCAATCACTAGGCAAAGAAGCGCTTGGACGAGCACCATCGGCGGCTGGAGGAGCTCAGCAGAAAAATCAACAACTTGCCAGAGGTGGACTATGACACTCATCCTCCCTTCACTCACCGTATCCTGGAAGAGCCCGTCCCCTTCAGATTTCGTCTCCCTCAGCTGGATCCGTACGATGGTACAATGGATCCACTCGATCACCTCGAGAGCTATAAGGCCCTCACTCAAGTCCAAGGAGCTACCGATGCCCTCCTCTGCGAGGCCTTTCCTGCCACCCAGCAGAAGGTCGCCCACACCTGGCACTTCCGCCTGACCCACACAGCATAGACTCCTTCCGATAATTGGAGAGGGCCTTTCTGGCATACTTCGATGCCTGTCAGAGTATTTCCTAGGCGGCGGACAGTCTCTTCTCCGTCCTGCAGAAGGAAGGAGAGCCTCTCAGAGATTTTGTGGTCCGTTTCAAAATGGCTGCCCTCGAGGTCTATCATTTGGACGATGCGGTGGCAACCCTAGCGCTAAAACGGGGACTCTGTCCTTCCCATTTTACTTCTCTCTGGACAAGAAGCCATCCAGCTCCTACTCCAAACTCTTGCTTCGTGCGCAAAAGTATATCCGCGTTGACGAAGCCGACTCCACCCACAGGGAGTCCAATGGGGGATTTAGTAGGAGGTCTGCCCGCATGGAGTCAAGCAGACTTTCTCGCTCCAAAAAGCCTGAGCCACTATGCCTATCAGATGATAGGCCCTGGAGTCTCGCCCCCAGAGAAGACAAACTCATCCCTCTCCTCGCCCCTCGCTCTTACATTCTCATGGAGATCGAGGGCGAACCATACCTCCAGCGCCCCCCTCCAATGAAGAAAGGAGCTCCCTGCGACAAGAGCCGTTACTGCCATTTCCATCGAGACTATGGCCACGACACTGAGAACTGCTACAACCTGAAATGCACCATCGAGGAACTCATCCAAAGGTGCTACCTTGAAAAATATATCCAGAAGGGACCCTCGGCTGTTCCGACATTGATGGGGCCTCCACCTGCCCAGGCCAATATCGATAATACCCCAACAGAGAAAATGGTGGGAATGATCTCTTGGGGGGCAGGCTCTACATCAAAAAGGCCAAGGGAGGATGGGGAGTTAGATGATGTAATCCCTTTTCCTAAAATGGAGTTAGCTAGGATTGACAATGTAAACAATGATGGTGTCATCATTTCGATGACGATTGCTAAGCATCCTGTAAAATGAATCTTAGATCATAGTGGAAGCTTGGCTGACATCATTACCTACGGCGCATTTGTTCGGATGAATTTGTCTTCCAACTCCCTCCGACCAGTGGCAACACCTTTGGTCGGTTTCACAGGCAACTCAATGAGGGTGGAAGGTGAGATTACCCTCCCGGTGATGACCAGAATACCGCCATGTTAAAGCACGGTCCTGATGAAGTTCCTGGTCATCCGACTGCCTTTGGCATACAACCAAAGTTGTCAATTTCATTTCGGATTATGTTTTAGTTTAGCTTATGAAACGAAATATTTGATATCGAACTGTTTCGGTGCTTGGTTTCGGAATATATATATAATAAAAAATTATTCATATTCATATTCTTCATAAAAATAATAACAACATAAAAATAAAGAATTTGAGTTTTTAAGAGTTTGAAATATATATATATATATATATATATATATATATATATATATATATATATATATATATATATATATATTATATATATATATATAATTTATTCATAATTCATATTCTTTATAAGTAATAATAACAATATAAAATAAAGAGTTTGAGTTTTTAAGAGATGCGATCGTGGGGATAGGATAATTAGGATTTTTTTGATATTATATATATATATATATATTAAAATAGTTCTGAAAGGTTTAATAATTCATAAATTGGTTTCCGAAACATATTTTGTCGAAACAGCTGAAACATATCGAAACGGTCGAAAACGGTCGAAATACGCCGAAACACATCGAAATGGCCGAAAGTTTTTTGAAACGAAACGTAGTGCTTATCTTTTCGGATAAGCTACCGAAACGAAATGTCTCGACCGAAACGGTTGAAACAAAACAAAATTGACAACTTTGCATACAACGTCATCCTCGGCCGACCCGGCCTGAACCTCCTCGATGCGGTTATCTCCACCAAGCAATTGCTCATCAGATTCCCAACTAGTAACAGGATCGGCAAGATGCGGGG
This sequence comes from Calamus simplicifolius, assembly GCA_900491605.1. Lineage (NCBI taxonomy): Eukaryota > Viridiplantae > Streptophyta > Magnoliopsida > Arecales > Arecaceae > Calamus > Calamus simplicifolius. The sequence continues at coordinate 10,865 of UESW01002483.1, read as the reverse complement.
GAAAACCGGTCCGGTCCTACCATGCTATCATATGGCTTCGAGTCCTCAAGAAGTAGCGGTCGCACTGGCCCTGGGAGCACCTGATCCTAGGGAGCCCGGCAAAGGAGGAGAGCCGGCTAAGCGACTGTTGACTTTTCCACTAGGAGACGACCCAACAAGGATGGTGCTGGTTGGTGAGCTTCTTCCTATGGAGGATAGGGATCATCTTTTGGCTTTCTTGCGAGCCAATTCAGATATCTTCGCCTGATCGGCATCGGACATGCCCGACATCCCGTTAGAGGTGATCACCCACAAGCTCAACATCCACCCAAAGCATCACCCGATCCACTAGAGAAAGAAAAGTTTTGCCTTTGAGCGACAAAAAATCATTGACAAAGAAGTCAGCAAGTTACTCGCCACCGGCCACATCCGGAAAGCACACTACCCAGATTGGTTGACCAATGTAGTGATGGTCCGCAATGCCAAAGGGAGCTGAAGGATCTGCATCGACTTCATCGACCTCAACAAGGCATACCCAAAGGATAGCTTTCCACTGCCTCGGATTGATCAGATGGTGGATTCCACGTCCGATCATGAGCTCCTCAGCTTATGGATGCTTTCTCTGGGTACAATTAAATAAAAATGGACCTGAAGGATGAAGAGCATACCTCTTTCGTGACCAAGAAGGGCATCTACTACTATAAGGTAATGCCTTTCGGCCTTAAAAATGTAGGAGAAACTTACCAGAGACTGATGAATAAGGTCTTCAAAGACCAACTAGGATGGAACATGGAGGTATATGTAGATGACATGCTGACAAAGAGCATCCATGCCTCTGATCATGTCTCTGACCTAGAAGAGACCTTCAATAATCTTCGCAACTACCAAGTGAAGCTAAACCCATGAAAGTGCACTTTCGGGGTCATGACAGGGAAGTTCCTAGGCTTCATGATGACGTAGCGCGGGATCGAAGAAAACCCAAAGAAGATCAATACCATCCTTGACATGAGACCACCGGCTAAGAAGAAAGAAGTGCAGCGGCTCACCGGGAGGGTGGTGGCCCTGAGCCGTTTCCTCTCCAAGTCGGTTGAGAGATGTTTGCCTTTCTTCAAGGCCCTGCGCAAGGTGAACGGGTTCAAATGGAGGGAAGGTTGCCAAAAAGCCTTCGAAGAGCTGAAGGCATTCCTATCTATCCTGCCACTGCTATCGAAGCCAAAGGATAGGGAGAGCCTTTTCCTCTACCTCGCCGCCTCCTCGGAGGCCATCAGCTCCGTCCTCGTATGCCTTGACACCGACGAAACTTAGAAGCATGTCTACTATGTGAGCAAAGTACTCCATGACGCCGAGGTCAAGTACTCCAAAATAGAGAAAATTATTTTTTCCCTAATCATCTTCGCTTAGCGCCTTAGGCCATATTTCCAAGCTCACCCCATCATGGTGCTCACGGACCAACCTCTACAAGCTATTCTAGCCCGTCCTGACACCTCGGACCGGTTGGCCAGATGGGCGATCAAGTTAGGAGAGTTTGACCTCTCATTCCAAGCAAGGCCAGCTCTGAAGTCCCAAGTCTTGGCTGACTTCTTAGTCGAGTGTACTTGGACCGAGGAATAGGTAGAAGAACCTCCACTAATGCAACCAGATGCTGAGCTCGAGGACGTGGGGAAAGTCCATATCCTCCATGTGGACGATGCCTCAAACTCCCAAGGGAGTAGAGCCGGTCTCATCCTTACGGGTTCAGAGGGCGAGAAGGTGGAATACGCCCTTCGATTCCTCTTCAAAGCTACAAACAACCAAGCCGAGTACGAAGCTGTGTTGGCTGGGATGAGACTCGCCCAGGAACTCGGAGTGAAGCATCTTAGGGCCTTCACCGACTCCCAGCTTGTCTTCGGACAAATCAATGAAGAGTATAAGGAGCGGGATCCCGTCATGGCACGATACTTGGAGAAGGTTCGACTTATGATCTCCTCACTAATATATTTCAGCATCAATTACATCCTCCAGAACAAAAATGCCAAGGTAGATGCCCTTTCCCGTCTGGCCACCTTGGCGGACAACATCCTAGGGAGCACTTACATCGAGCACTTGGAAAGGCCTACCATTGAAGATAAAGAAGAAGTCTTGTCGGTCGCACATGAGTCAACATGGATGGATGCCTACATCTGCTACCTCACCGACGGCACCCTCCCCGCTAATCGTGAGGAGGCCCTACTGCTCAAATGGAGAGCCTCTAAATTCACTTTGATGGATGGGCGGCTATATAAAAGGTCATTCTCCTACCCCCTCCTCAAGTGCGTCGGTCCTACAGACGTCGACTACATCTTCAGAGAGATACATGGAGGCATATGCGGGGACCACCTAGGGGGCAGATCACTAGCACAGAAGGCTCTTCTCCAAGGATATTATTGGCTCACCATGAGGGAGGACGCCGCTGAGTTAGTCCAGAATGCGACGATGCCAACGGTATGCTCACATCCAACAACAGCCGTTGCCACGCTGAGTCCACTCTCAGCCCCATGGCCCTTCGCCCAATGGAGAATGGACATCCTCGGACCATTTCTCTCAGCCTCAGGTCAGCGAAAATTCTTACTTGTCACCATCGACTACTTCACCAAGTGGGTTGAAGTTGAGGGGCTGGCTAAGATCATGAGAGCAAAGTCAAATATTTCTTTTGGAGGTCCATTATATGTTGTTTCAGGCTGCCCCACACCATCATCACCGATAACGGCCGACAGTTCAACAATGCCACATTCAAGACATTCTGCGCCAAACTAAACATTTGTCGTCGGTTCACCTCGGTCAGCTATCCATAGACCAACGGGAAGGCCGAGGTCATGAATCGGACCATCCTCCGAGGGCTTAGAATCGGTTGGATGAGTCTAAAGGCAGATGGGTGGAAGAACTCCCAAGCATGCTTGGGCATATCACATAACTACGCGGGCCCCAATGGGACAGACCCCCTTCAGCCTCATCTTTGGATCTGAGGTAGTCATCTCCATGGAGATCGGCCTTCCAAGCCTCTGAGTGGAGTCGTACAATGAGAAGGAAAACTCTACGCAGTTGAGAGTCAACCTCGACTTTATTGACAAAGCGCGCGACTGGGCGCAGCTCAGAATGGCCACATTCCGCCAACAAGCGACCAAGTATTACAACGCCAGGGTCCGTCCCAAGACGTTTCACCCCAGAGATCTAGTCCTCAGAAAGGCCAAGGTGTCCAAACCAACGGAGGAGGGAAAATTATCTTCAAACTGGGAGGAGTCCTATCGGGTCATCGAGGTACTTCACCGAGGAGCATACCGGATCGAAGAACTCAACGGATGACCCATCCCACGTACCTAGAACACGGATAACCTCCACCGATATTATCAATGATATATTCCTTTAGCTGATAATAATAAAAGGAATTCCTAGATATCATGTCTGATTCACCTCTGAAGCTGAGGACCTGAAGTCTAAAGGAGCTCGGCAGATAGGCGACTAATGGGACACCACTCGGTCCGATATGGAGGTGCCCCCGAGGCAGTTCAAGATCCTGACAGCTTCGTTTCCATTCGAGTCGCCCTCGGGTCGGCACATAAACCTCCAAGGTAGTTCTAAAGGAGCTCGGATGATACGCGGCTAATGGGACACCACTTGGTCCGGCATGGAGGCATCCTCGAGGCGGTTCAAGATCTTAACAGCTCTGTTTCCGTTCGAGTCGCCCCTCGGGTTGGCACACAAACCCTCGAGGCGATTCTAAAGGAGCTCGACGGATATGCGACTAATGGGATACCACTCAGTCTGACGTGGAGATGCCCCCAATACTTTGGAAGGAAGATGACAAGGATGACGAAAGCATAAAGGGTTCGCTTGGACGAGTGAGGCGATGTTATACATAATTTTTGAATCGTCCAGCCCGAGACGCTACCATGCGGCCGTCCGTGATTGAAGACAACCTCCGGTAGTCGATAACTCCTCCTTCACCTGAGATATGGTGCCTCGGTACCACACAGGGAACGGGATCCACGGCCAATGATAAGACATGGGGAATGGTGGCTTAATGATGGCACCTAACTTTTTCATCCCTCAAAAGATATTCCCTCGACACACCTAACATCGGCTTCACTTTCCGTGCTTCTCCCTAAATACAGGAGAACTTCGAAGTGACATTGCCTCGGAGAGGCACACCCCGCCTCCAACAATTAATAACATGCAAAACCAGCAATCATGATAAATTTTTTTGCTCCTTTCGCTCAAGGGTCAGCGAACACATGGCCACTTAAGCCCAGAAGCGGAGGGGCATCTGATGTGGCCAGTGGCGCCATGTAAGCACTAACGGCAGGACTAACTGATGACAAAAATCAAGACGGCTCCGTCTCTCTAAGGCAGCCTTGGCGGCCCTCCTCTCCAAAGCGACCCGCTCTTCAGTGACCCCCACTTCTCCATGGCGGCCTCGGTGGCCCCTCCTCTTCAAAGCGGCCATGCTCTTCAGCGGTCCTCGCTTCTCCAAGGCAACTTCAGTGGCCTCTCCTCTTCAAAGTGGTCCCGCTCTTCAGTAGCCTTCGCTTTCCAAGATGACCTCGGCGGCCCCACCTCTCCAAAGCAGCCCCGCTCTTCAGCGGCCCTTGCTTCTCCAAGACGGCCTCGATGGTCCCTTTTTCCAAGCGGCCCCACTCTTCAGCGGCCCCTGCTTCTTCAAGGTTGCCTTGGCAGCCTCGGCTGCCCTTCTCTCCAAAGCGGCCCGCTCTTCAGCAGCCACCGCTTCTCCAAGGCGGCCTCAGCGGTCCCTCTTGATAAATGCACAAATAATCTCATAAACCTATTAATTAATAAGTCAAAGTATGTATTATTATTAATATTTAAATATTTTATATAATATTTAGGTAAAACCTTATCAACTTAAAGAGCTCAATTTTAGGAGTCCAACGACGCAAATGGAACTCAAATCGGACTTAAAATGAGCTCGAAATTAAATTTATAAGGATTTATCTTATCTGCACATGTCTCAAAGCAAAACTCGGTAACCATTGCCGATTTCAATCGTAAATTTTACACATTCGTTGAATTGTCCGTATCTCTCCAAAATCTCTTCATATTTCATTAAGATGCCAAATCGGGAAAGAATTCAAATTTGAAAGAAAATTAGTGCAATCTCTCCATATTCGTGAAACACGCAAAGAAACCGAGCAGATATGGACGTTCATGATTTCTCCGCATCTCCTCCGCATTAATGGATCAAGCAAACAAATCGTTCGCATTCATTTGGCTTTGAATCAGATCTGAAACAGTTAGGAAGCCGCGACGGATAGGCATGACCTCTTCGTGATTTCTTCGCGTTCTCTTTGCGTCCTCTCCGCATATGAGCATCTATAAATAGCTCTGGCTGGGCAAGATATGAGAAAAACCCGAACAGAGAAAGAAGGAGAGGCAGGAAGACGTTCACTTGGTTCAGAGTTCTTGGGGAGTTCAGTCTGGAAGCAGATTCAAAGATGCTTCTTGATGTTGATGATGTTGCCTTCTTGATGTTAGGGAAGAAGATTTATTTTTTTTAGTTTTAATTTTTATGTATTCGGATGCTTTACAATAAAATATTTATTTATGTTTAGTTCTTAGTAATTTCTTTTTAAGTGAAAATAATTTTGACTGATCTATTCTTAAAAGGGATGGGTCGTGATTACGGGTATGGACCGTGCTCTCATAAGATAGATCATATCTTAATTATTCTCATTATCTATTTATTTAAATTCCTAATTGCATTAATTTTAATTCAAGATAACCACTAAAGTTCCTATGGATTCGATCCCTTACTCTCGCTATCTATTAGGAAATTAAGGTGTTTTAATCATTGCGCTACGACACGCATCAGATTTTGGCGCCGTTGCCGGGGACTTAAGTGCAGTTATTTTGAAAAAAAATATTAAAAAATTTAAAATTTAAAATATTAAAAAATTATATTTAATTTTTAAAAAAAATTATCATGAATTTTCTATTGATTTTATTCTTATTTACCTTAATTATTAAATTTTCTTATTTTCTTTTTAACATAAAAAATTATTTCCTTCTGATCACAAACCCACTTTTAACCTAATCAACTTTTTTTTAATTAACATAACTTAAAAAAGAAACTTAAGAAAACCCTAAGGCACTTTCCATAAAACATAATTAATTTTTTTTAAAAAAATAAAAAAATAAAAAAATAAAAAATAAAAAATTATTTTATTTATTTTTAGATTGTCGTAGATAAATTTATTATCTGCAAAAACTTAAAATATTTTCATTAACATCTCATAATTTATTAGGGTTTACTATATCAGTATTTGTGTACCAAATTTTGTCTCGATTTGAAGTTAATCAAGCATTCTAATCATCAATGACGATTAACGATTAGATTATTTTAGAGATACGATGAACAAATTTTAAGGAAACCTAATAAAAGATAGAGTTTAGCCCACAAAAAATTTTTAGAATAATTTCAGACCCTCCTGATCACTGATCTTAATATACAATCTACTTAATAAGGGTTATGGGTGAAAATGTTATTCAAAGGAAAAAAAAAGAAAAAAAAAGAAAAAAAAAAGAAAGTAGATTATTTTTTCAAGAGCTTGACATCTGCTTGTTGCATAGCATTTTATAATTAATTTTAAGGGCACAAACCCCTAATCAAGATAAGGTGGGGAGTTGATCACCCTTCCTTGGCCCATAAACCACATTCTTCATTTTGCATTAACCCAAGCCTACTAGGACAAGGCACCCAAAAGAGTTGGACCGGATCGAGATTGACTACTTAACTGGTGTCTAAAAAAGGAGAAAAGTGGTTACTTAATTGGTTCCGTCCTTACCTAGTAAGCGACGGGGGGACCCCCACTGACCTTATTCTTAACTGGCTAGTTGATCAGCTAATTTTGACTTGGAGGGCTCCAAGGCGGGTCTTAAAAGTTAAGAGCTGTCTAGATTTAGGTTAAGCCTAGGGTAGAGAGTTTAATCTTTGTTAACTTAATGCTAATAATTATTAAATCCTAATTAAATTAGTTTCATTCCTCTTAGTTCTAGGAATCTCTTAGGATACTCTTTTAGAATTATCTCCTTTTTCTTCTATTACATTAAAAAAATTAAATTAGTTTGAATCGATAGGGTGTATGCTTGGTCGCTGATCGTTACAACCTAATCTCATACCCCTAGATCCTGAAATAGAGAGAATCGTTAGAGTACATAGACTTAGAATTATGGACCCTAATAACGAAAATGATCCACCACGACATTTAAAAGAATATTTCACCCCTTCAAAGTATACAAAGTATACCTACTCTCTGTGCATTCAAGTGCCTCCAGTGGAAGCCACTCAATATAAGATCAAGTCAAGTATGATTCAAATGTTACCTTCATTTATCAAATGAGGATCCATACAAACACTTAGATGAATTCTTGAAATTTGTTCGACCGTAAAAATTTAAAATTTTTCTGACGATGCTCTTAGACTTAAGTTGTTCCCATTCTCTCTTAAGGACAAAGCCAAATATTGGTTAAATTCATTAGATATTGTAACAATTTTAACTTAGGAGCATCTTCAGAGAGAGTTTCTTAAGAAATACTTTCCTATAGGAAAAACGAATCAAATTAGAAAAGCCATAACAAATTTTTCTCAAACTAATGGCGAGATTTTTCATGAGACATGGGAGAGATTAAAAGAATTGATTAAAAAATGTCCGCATCATGCCATACCGAAATGGCAGTTAGTTCAATGTTTTTATGATGGACTATCAGAAAAGTACTGGCAAATGGTTGATGCTTCATGTGGTGGGACATTTATGTTAAAGATGAACATGAAGCTTGGCAACTCTTTGAGACATTGAGTGAGAATTCATTACATCACATGTCAGTCGCTTGTAGCGATACTCCCGTAGAACCTAAAAGAGGTGGAACATATGAAATAGGTCATTCTATAGATATCTATTCTAAGGTAGATGAACTATCCCAGAAACTTGACCGAATTCTACAAGTTAGAAACACCTCTTCCCCATCTATTCAAAATTTATGTGTTTGTATAATCTGCTCAAGTCCGACTCATTCTACAGGTGAATGTCCAGCTGCATATCAATTTCCTGAGCTTGTTCAAGAGCAAGCCCACCAAGCCCAAACCCGATTGGCTCCTAGAATAGGAAATGATCCATATGTGAATACTTACAATCCTGGCTGGCGAAATCCCAAATTTTTCTTGGAAACCTCAACCTATAACCAATTCATCATCATCAGACCTAATAATCAAGAAACCAATTTTAGAAGCATTGCCATATTTACAATACCCAAACATCCCACAACCTTCACCGAATAATCATCCTACTTTCGAAGACAAGGTGTTACAACATTAAAAGGGCTAGAAATGAATACTCAAATCCTTCACTCCCCACACAATCTATTGCAAAACTAGAAACTCAGATAGGTCAATTAGCCACAGCATTCAGTAGAAGGAAGGAGGGTAAGTTACCTAGTCAGCCTATCAATAACCCAAAAGGATAATTCATGGCTGAAGGTTCCAATAGCACTGACAAATTTTTAGAACATGCTAAATCCGTCATGACTCTAAGAAGTGGAAGAACGTTGAACCCAGCAGAATCAACTCAGAAATTAGAAGTGGCTGAATGGAAAAGAGAAGAAATGAAGAAGAAAAGAAATGCAATGATCAAGCAATCACACCTAAAGCCCCATTCCCTAATGCTTAGAATCTCCTTTATCTTTGGACAAGAAGAATATAAAAATGAATGAGATGCTTGAGTTATTTAAGCAAGTCCAAATAACTTACCTCTTCTCGATGCTATCAAGCAAGTTCCAGCTTATGAAAAAATTTTGAAGGATCTATGCACACAAAAATGGAAAGCCAAGACAAAAATACCAAAAAAGATCCAGTTGACGGAGCAAGTCAGCTCAGTTGTTCAGCAAATAACTCCACCCAAACTAAAAGATCCAGTTACCCCGATTATATCATGTGTAATAGGGAACTTCACAATCAAAAAAGCATTACTAGATTTGGGTGCGAGTATAAACCTTCTTCCAAGTTCAGTGTATGAGTTATTCGGATTTGGAGAGTTAAAACCCACGACGATAACACTACAATTGGCAGATAGATCAGTCAAAGTACCTCGTGGAATATTAGAAGATGTATTAGTGAAGGTTGATAAATTTTATTTTTCTATCGACTTCCTTGTGTTAGATATGGAATCTAGTGGTAATCCTAACCAAATTCCCATCTTCTTGGAAGACCTTTTTTGGCCACTGCTAATGCATGTATAAATTGTAGAACGGGTGTGATAGATGTATCTTTTAGAAATAAGAAGATGAGATTAATATTTTTAATGCTTTCCAAGGACCACCTGTGTATGATTTAATGAAGTAAACATGATCGAAGAAGTTATAGATAAGAAATTTCAAAGTTTGCTTGATTCGGATCCTTTATGAACATGTCTTACATATTTTGGAACAGATGACTTTGATATTGATGAGTACACCAAAAAGATAAACCTGTTATTAGAACCACCTAAGTTTGATACCATCCCTCCTTGGACTATAAATATGAACCACTTCCAACTAAACCAAGCCCTTTAATACCATTCTTAGAAGAACCACCCAAAACTAGATTGAAACTCTTCCTGCTGACTTAAAATATTCGTTCCTTGGACCCAATGATACCCTTCCGGTAATCATTGCATCTACCCTAACCTCTGAGCAGAAAGATAAATTGATAGATGTACTTAAAAAATATAAAGAGGCAATTGGATGGACAATAGCTGATCTTAAGGGAATTGACCCTTCCGTTTGCATGCACCATATTCATAGTGAAATTGAAGCCAAACCACATAGAGACATGCAACGAGGCTAAATCCGAACATGAGGGATGTTGTTAAGAAAGAAGTAGTAAAATGGCTTGATGCTGGTATATTTATCCAATTTCGAATAGTCAATGGGTTAGTCCAATCCAGTAGTACCTAAAAAGTTGGGTATTACCGTAATTGAAAATGAAAAGGATGAATCAATTACTACTCGCACATCAACTAGTTGAGAGTGTGTATAGATTATCGAAAGTTGAATGTGTAACTAGGAAAGACCACTTCCCTTTGCCTTTTATCGACCAAATTCTGGAAGACTAGCGGGATAAAGTTTCTTTGTTTCTTAGATGGATATTCAGGATACAATCATGTCCCAGTATTTCCTACAGATCAAGAAAAGACCACCTTCACCTGTCCCTTTGAATATTTGCCTTTAGACGCATGCCTTTTGGTCTTTGTAATGCACCAGCCACTTTTCAACAATGTATGTTGGCCATATTTTCTGATATGATTGGTCAATTTTAGAAATATTTATGGATGATTTTTTAGTTTTTGGTGCTTCATTTGATAGCTGCCTTGAGAACTTGACTAAGGTACTGAAACGATGTATGAAATAAATTTAGTCCTAAGTTGGGAGAAGAGTCATTATGGTTCGTGAGGGAATTGTTCTCAGACACATTGTTTCAGAGAAAGGAATTGGGGTTGATAAAGCCAAGATTGAATTGATCTCCAATCTACCACCCCCAACCTCAGTTAAACAAGTATAATCTTTCCTTGGCCATGCTGTTTTTACAGACGCTTCATCAAGGATTTCAGTAAAATTTCTCGACCCTTGTGTAATTTGTTGGCCAAAGATAGTTCTTTTAATTTTGATGAAGATTGTCTAATAGCCTATAACATCCTGCGAACTACTTTGTGTTGGGAATTGTATCCTAAAGCTAATCATTTGATGATTATGCTGATGTAAATTGTATAAATGATATATTAATAAAAGTTATTTGATAGTTTATTCATTACAAGAACATCTTAATACTCCTGAAAGTAATGAAGCCCTTAGGATCTTCCTCACGATAAAGGAGGATTTATCTTAGA
>UESW01002482.1:82878-211623 GCA_900491605.1 Calamus simplicifolius | reverse complement strand
CTAAAGATTCATCAAAAATTACATGAATAGATTCTTCTACAACTAAGTTTCTCTTGTTAAATACTCTATAGGCTTTACTAGATGTTGAATATCCTAAGAAAATGCCTTCATCAGATTTTGCATCAAATTTTCCTAGATTATCTTTGCCATTATTATGAATGAAACATTTACAACCAAATGCATGAAAATAACTTATGTTTGGTTTTCTATTATTCCATAGTTCATAAGGTGTTTTAATGATTGGCCTAATTAGAGCTCTATTAAGAATGTAGCATGCCGTGTTTATAGCTTCTGCCCAAAAGTATTTTGGTAGGTTGCTTTCACATAGCATGGTACGGGCCATGTCTTCTAAGGTTCTATTTTTCCTTTCAACTACTCCATTTTGTTGTGGTGTTCTAGGTGCTGAAAAATTATGATGAATGCCATTTTCTATGCAAAAGTTTTCAAATAAATGATTTTCAAATTCAGTGCCATGATCACTTCTTAGAGACACTATGGTGTTGTTTTTCTCATTTGTGACCTTCTTGAAGAATTTCAGAAATAATGGAAAGGTCTCATCCTTATGAGCTAAAAACAATACCAAGTGTATCTAGAATAATCATCTACTAATCACAAGACCATATTTCTTTCCTCCTAGACTTGTGGTTCTAGTAGGTCCAAAAAGATCCATGTGAAGTAGTTCAAGTGGCCTAGAAGTGGAAACAATATTTTTAGTTTTGAAAGAATTTCTAGTTTGTTTTCCAAATTGACATGCATCACAAATTTTGTTATTTTCAAAATCTAGTTGTGGAAGTCCTTTTACTAAATCATTCTAATTAATTTTGAAATAAGGTGTGAGCTTGCATGACCTAATCTATGATGCCACAACCAACCAATCTCATTCATATTAGCATTATTAGCAACTAAGCAATGATTACTAGTAGACAAATTGTCTAAATCAATCAAGTATACATTGCCATTTCTATTTCCAATAAAAACAATGCTATTATCAATGGGATTAGAAACTGTGCATATAGAAGATTCAAATGATACTTTAAAACCTTTATCACATAATTGACTAATGCTAATTAAATTATGTTTTAAACCATTAACATATAAGACATTTTCAATATATGTGGAGGGAGTTATTTGAATGTTACCAAACCCCAAGATTTGGCCTTTGCCATTATCACCAAATGTAACTACTCCTCCTCTTTTGCTTTCAAGGGTGATGAATTGATCCTTGTCACCCGTCATGTGCCTTGAGCAGCCGCTATCGAGATACCACTTTTGCTTTGATCTTTTGGCCGCAAGACACTCCTGCAAAAATAATTAAGTCTTATATTTAGGTACCCAAGCCTTCTTGGGTCCTTCATGGTTAGTAGCATAAAAGACTGTTCCTTTGGGAACCCATATCTTCTTTCCTTTATTATTTAACTTCTTGTCAATTTTCTTAAAATTGCATTCAAAAACTTTGTGTCCCTTCTTGTTACAGTAATGACATGTAACATTATCATTGTTTTGTTCTTTCTAAAAAAGTTTTTGACAAATTTTTGCTTTAGGTTAGGTCTATAACCTAAACCAGCTTTATCATATATGGCTCTTTGATTACTTAATAATAAATTAAGTTTCTCAAACTATAGGTAAATTTATCAACAATACTTTTATATTTATCAACTTCCTTCTTTAATTTATCATTTTCATTTGAAATTGATTCCTTTTCTTTTGTCAAATTTTCTTTTCAGATTTTAGTATTTTAATCTCATTAGTAAGATTGTCTTTTTCTTTAATAAAAATTGAGCTATCATTTTTCAAAGACTTGTATTTCTTTTTCAAAATTTTAAAGTCATCTACTAGTTCATTGAAAGCTTCAAATAATTCATCGAAAGCAAAATCATCACAAGGGTTTTCAGAACTTACCTCCTCATCCTCGTTTGCCATGAAGCAAATGTTTGCAACTTCTTTTTGTTCTTCCTCGAAGAGGATTCATCGCTGTCGCTCCAAGTTGCAACATAGGCTTTCTTCTTCTTCTTGAAAGTCTTTTTCAGTTGAGGACAATCATATCTATAATGCCCCGGTTTCTTACATTCATAGCAAATCAAGGGCTCTTTCTCTTTGTCCTTGTCCTTGTCTTTTTCTTTTTCTCCTTCCATCTTAGCTCCAAATTTCTTTTGTGGAAGGGTTTCTTTCTCTCATGAATCTTTTAAATTTTCTTGCTAGAAGAGCTGTATCATCATCATCATCATTCATTTTCACTACAGCTCTCCTCACTTTCAGCAGCCTTAAGAGCTATGGTCTTTTTCTTTTTCACATCCTCTTCTATGTGCTGCTTCATGGTTAATTCATGGGTCATTAGGGATCCTAGAAGCTCCTCTAAGGGTAAGGTATTGAGGTCCTTTGCTTCTTGGATTGCTGTCACCTTTGCTTCCCATGTTCTTGGAAGTGACCTGAGAATTTTACGAACAAGTTCAGAGTTAGAATATGTTTTGCCTAAACTTTTCAAACCATTTACAATATCAGTAAATCTAGTGTACATGCATGCTATAGTTTCAGTTTGTTCCATGCTAAATAATTCATATTTGTGCACTAGAATATTGATCTTAGATTCTTTAACTTGATTGGTACCCTCATGGGTAATCTCTAATCTATCCCAAATCTCCTTTGCGAATTACATGTAGAGATTCTATTAAATTCATTAGCATCTAAAGAGCAATACAAAACATTCATGGCCTTAGCATTGAGCTGTGCCATTTTCTATCATTATCATTCCAATCCCTTTCGGGTTTAGGAACAATTGTGCCATCAACAATGTGTGTGGGTGTACTAGGTCCATTAGTTATAACACCCCATAATTCATAATCAGAAGCTTGAATGAATATCCTCATTCTTGCTTTCCAATATGAATAGTTGGAACCATTAAATAGGGGAGGTCTATTCGTAGAATGACCTTCGGCAAATGATCCAACATGAGCTGCCATTTGGATCTTTTGCTCTTGATCGTGTGATCAAAATCTAATGAGCACTTGCTCTGATACCAATTGTTGGCCCAGATGACAACCCAAGAGGGGGGGGGGGTGAATTGGGTTCTTTAAAAAATTTAACCTCTTAAATAAATTGTTTGCTTAAGATGAATGAAAGTAAATGCAATGCAAATATAAAGCACAATCAATGAGATAGAGATAGAGACAATAGAAGCACTGCAAACACAAAGATTTTATAGTGGTTCGGTGTATCCAACACCTACATCCACTCCCAAGATCTACTTGGGTCACACTGTAATCTCCTCGATTACAGCCGAGTTGTTTTACAAGCTCACAACCCAAACTTGTTGTTTTACCCGGGATCACAACGAACCCAGCCGGTTTTTCGGGCTCACCAGCACACAACCCAAACTCAAGCTAATCTAGCTTGACCCGAGGTATACAACCTCCACTAGTTCAATCCCTTTGATTGAACTAGGCACAAACAAAAAGAATATAGTTTTTCAAAGATACACAGCTCCTCAATGAGCAAATATTCAAAAATAAGTAAACAAGTTTAGAAAAGCCTGATTTGAAGTTGTTTGGCTTTGAGCTTTTCTTCTTTTCTTCTTTTCCTCTTCTCCCTTTGGAATGATGAATCAAGCCTCAGCTTTAATTCCTCACAGTCGTTGCAGTTGAGAAGATTGGAAATGGAAGAAACGAGCTTTTTCTTCAATTTGGGAAATCCATCGATTTTTGATTTGGAGCGCCTTGGATTCCTCTTTGAGCTTTTAGGAGTGGAAGGATTTGAGTTTGAAGGCTTTTCTCTTGAGATTCAGGCTCAGGCTTTCTCGGATTTTTGATTTGAAATATTTTCTAATTTTCTGTCTACTTTTTCAAATGGGTGTTTCCCCCTTTTTATAGATTTTCTTCAATCCATTTTTGGGATAAAACTAGCCGTTGGAGTGTACCTATAGACAAAATATATCCGTTAGAAATTAGGTAAAAAGGAAATATTACCGTTAGAGCTGATCTGGCATTTTAAATTTTCGTTCCAGTCAGGTTGGAGTCGGCTCCAATTTTTCAGGTGTCGGCTCCAGTTCATTTTTCAAAAATAGAAATTTCGAGTTCGTTGAGGAGTCGGCTCCGAAAAAGTAAGTGTTGGCTCGCCATCGCCACGTGTCGGCTCCCGAAACTGTAGGTTTCGGCTCCAGGATGCTCAAAAAATAAGCGTTCTGTCCCCGCATCAGAGTCGGCTCCAGACACTGTAAGTGTCGACTCCGAAACTCTAGGTGTCGACTCCGGATCGTATCAAAAAATCAGATTAAAATTGAATTATCCATGGGGTCGGCTCTAGATTTTCTAGGTGTCGACTCCAAGCTCTGAAACTTTGAAATCTCTGATTTTTATTTAATTCAAAATTTATTTCTTAATTCATTTAAATTGATCAAATAAATTTAAGTCCTGAAACACTTATAAAATCCATTAGTAATCAAATAAATATACTCAATTCCTTTGTTAATCATCAAAATCAATAAATGGATCAACAAGCACCTTGAAGAAAGGAAGACACTTCTCGGCAGATCGGGCGACGAAGCAGTTTGGTGCGGACACCAAACTTTGAAAGAGGCTTCGATCTAATTCAGCATGGCTTTAATTCTTTCATGTGTCCTGTAAATAGAGTAATAATTTTATTTCTTTGAATTGGAGTCATATAATTAAAGTTGGTTTATTTTAATTTGGATTCTTAAGTCCAAGGAGAGTCAAATTGGTTTGTATTTAGTGAGTTTAGTAGTTGAGTCCAAGAGAGGTATGGAATTGGGTTTAAGGTAAGCAAGTGAGTTTGAAGATTGGATGCATTCAATAACTCCAATAAATCAATCCAAGGTGACACCACTTCAGCAAGCATTGTTAGATGCTATATCAACCTCTTGGTGTACACCTCATCAAGCTACATCATCACATGCCACATCACCAAGGGGAATTCAAATTCAAAGGAACCGATCACTTTTTTCTTCTTTCTTATGCTTAGTTATAAGTTGTTTCAACCCTTTACCCTTATAGCTAGCTTAGGTTGCAACTTTCCATGAAAAGCTCCATGTAATTCAAATTTTCAAAAGTCTTTTAGAGGCTTATAAATACTACTCCAAGCTCTCTTATAAAGATAATTTATGATGAATGAAAGTTGAGTTTATTTTTTCTATTTGTGTTGGCAAATATCCTCCGAGAGGGAGCGGGTATGAGACCCTTAGCTACTTCAAGAAAGTTATGTCCATGCTAAGATCCATTAGCCATTCTCCATTCCATTCTACCATCCCATCCCATCTTCTAAGGTACAAGAAGACTCCACAAAGAAGGCCGGCCAAGCTACCTCAAATCCGACAAGGTTTATCTTAATTTCAACCTTCCCTTCCTCTTCCTTCATTTCATTAGTACTCCACTGAATTTTTATATTCTTAACTCTAATTTGGTTTGTGTAGGATCCTCGGAAATTTCATCCAAAGAAGAAGGTCTTCCGTGACAAGAAACAGATACAAAAAGTCTTGCAACTAGAGAAATCTCCTTGTCATCCAAGAACTTCATCCCTGAGTGTAAATCTTCCAATCTCTGATATATTAATGGCCGGATACCCCTCTTTCAACATTTTTCAATATGAAATATTAGAGTAACTAAGCCCTAGCCTTTATGTTTTTTAGCCACAAAAATTTTTCTCTTTACTATTTTGAAGGATTCTCATCCAAGTCTAGTTTAACATGCAAATCCCTTCATAAAAATTTCTGCTCTTTTACATGAAAATGTAACCTAGCTTCACTTCATTTTTCATTTAGTTATTATTATCTCCTTCTATATTGCATCATTTCACTTCATCCCTCATCAAATTGGTATCAGAGCAGATAGGTTAGGGCATATTTTTTTATTTTCTACATTTTTTGCTATTTTCTATAATTTCTGCATATAGAACATAGGGCTAAAATTTTATTCATTTAAGGATGGATTCATGGAGTCTTTTCCTACTCTTGTGAATCTTAGCTCATATTAGACTCTAAAATTAAGTCATGCCAATTCAAACCAGATTTGAAAACTTTTTTAATAGTTTCAGATCTGAGGTTTCTTTTAACATTTGCATAAGTTTTCATAACTTTAATTCTAGGTTTCATGCCTCCTGAGCGGGGTATACTTTTTAGGAAGGGCCATTTTGAATGGACCAAAGCTGCTGATAAGGCCTTCCTAAACAGTAAGAAGAGGATGACACAAGCACCTATCTTAAGACTGCCTAATTTTTTTAATGTTTTTGAGGTAGCTTGTGATGCCTCTGGAGTAGGTATTGATGGAGTTTTGAGCCAAGAGAATCACCCTGTAGCCTTTTTTAGTAAAAAGCTAAATGAGGCTAAATTAAAATACTCCACCTATGATAAGAAACTTTATGCGGTAGTCCCGGCTTTAATGTTTAGAGCATTACCTTTTACTGCAGGAGTTTGTCCTTTACTCTGATCATGAAGCATTCCGGTTCCTCAATTCTCATAAAAAATTGAACCCTAGACATGGTAAGTGGGTAGAGTACATTCAGGCGTATACCTTTGTGTTGAAATACCGCGTCGGACCAAAAACCATGTAGCTGATGCCCTAAGTCGTCGATCCTTGTGCTTGATATCAGTCAGCACTGAAGTCATAAGATTTGATAGGTTGAAGGAAGAATACCCCAATTGTCCTGACTTTAGTGAAGTTCATCAAACTCTACAATATGAACCATCTAGCTTATTTAGCGATTATGCTCTACATGATGGTTTTCTTTTTAAGGACAATAATCTTTGTATCCCACAAACATCGATTAGAGATTTCTTAGTGTGAAAAATTTATGTGGAGGATTGGCTGGCCACTTTGGAAGAAATAAGACCATATTAACGATTGAGGAGCAATTTTATGGCCAGGCCTTAAGAGATATGTAGCCAATATTGTTGCCCGATGTAGCACGTGTGCTGTTGCCAAACATCAAAGGTAGAACACCGGGTTATACACTCCTTTATCTGTGCGTGAGTGTCCATGGCAGGATCTTAGCATGGACTTTATTTTAGGATTGCCCAAGACCCTTAGGAAACATGATTCAATCTTTATAGTGGTTGACAAATTTTCAAAGATGGCCCATTTTATACCCTGTTCCCAAACTTTTGATGCCTCTAGGATAGCCAAGCTTTTTCTCGATCAAGTAGTCAAATTACATGGGTTACCTAAGACCATTATTTTTTATAGGGATGTCCGTTTCATAAGTTACTTTTGAAAAACCCTTTGGCATCTATTAGGAACAAAACTGAACTTCTCAACTGCTTACCACCCCCAGATTGATGGACAGACCGAAGTAGTAAACAAAAGTCTAGGGAACTTATTGAGGTGTCTTATAGGAGAAAGTCTAGAAAACTAGGATCTACTATTACCTCATGCTGAATTTGCTTACAACAGCTCAGTCAATAGGACTACTAGTAAAAGTTCCTTTGAGATTGTTCATGGGTATAAACCTAGGAAACCTATCGACCTCATTCCATTACCCACTCATGCATGGATGTTTGAGTCCACTGAGTCATATGCACAGCATATTAAGGAACTGCATAAGGAGATTAGTAAGAAAATTCAAATGAGCAATGAAGTCTATAAGCATATGACCAATTCATGTAAACGAATGAAAGAATTCAATATAAGGGACTATGTAATGGTTAAACTTAGACCTGAAAGGTTCTCACCGGGAACTATGAAGAAACTGCATGCCCGAAGAGCTGGACCTTTTAAAGTATTAAAGAGAGTTGGACCTAATACATATGTGTTAGAGTTACAACCAAATTATGACATTAGTTCAATATTTAATATTTCTGATCTGAAAGAATACAAAGAGCCAGCATTAATTCCTAGTGAGCCTTTTGGACCTTACCAAGCCTTTGAGAGTGAAACCCTACCTGAGTGTCCACCAGCAATTTAACCAAAGCAGAGAGATAGGATTGAATGTATCTTGGATGACCAGGCAATTACTACCAGACATAAGGGCTATCAACGTTATCTAGTTTGATGGCAAGAAAGGCCAGAATCTGAGGATTCCTGGATCATCCGAGAGGATCTACAACAAATCGATCTAGGCCTACTAGAAAGGTATCAAAGTCAGACCAGTCCTTACTTGATAGGGTCGAGTTCATCCCATCCCAGAAGAATTGGTATGGATACCAAAGTTCAAAAAAGGCTTTGATCTAATTCAGTATGGCTTTAATTCTTTCATGTGTCCTCTAAATAGAGTAATAATTTTGCTTCTTTGAATTTGAGTCATGTAATTAAAGTTGGTTTATTTTAATTTGGGTTTTTGAGTCCAAGGAGGGTCAAATTGGTTTGTATTTAGTGAGTTTAGTAGTTGAGTCCAAGAGAGGTATGGAATTGGGTTCAAGGTAAGCAAGTGAGCTTGAAGATTGGATGCATTCAACCACTCCAACAAATCAATTCAAGGTGGATGCCACATCAGCAAGCATTGTTGGATGCCATATCAACCTCTTGGTGTACACCTCATCAAGCCATATCACCACATGCCATATCACCAAGAAGAATTCAAATTCAAAGGAGCCGATCATTTTTCTCTTCTCTTTTTATGCTTAGTTATAAGTTGTTTCAACCCTCCACCCTTATAGCGAGCTTAGGTTGCAACTTCCCATGAAAAGCTCCATGTAATTCAAAATTTTAAAAGTCCCTTGAAGGCTTATAAATACTACTCCAAGCTCTCTTGTAAAGATAATTTATGATGAATGAAAGTTAAGTTTATTTTCTTCCATTTGTGTTGGCAAATGTCCTTCGAGATAGAGTGGGTGAGAGGCCCTTAGCTACTTCAAGAAAGTTATCTCCACGTCAAGATCCATTAGCCATTCTTCATTCCATTCTATCATCCCATCCCATCTTCGAAGGTGCAAGAAGACTCCACAAAGAAGGCCGGCCAAGCTACCTCAAATTCGTCAAGCTTCATCTTAATTTCAACATTCCCTTCCTCTTCCTTCATTTCATTAGTACTTCACCGAATTTTTATGTTTTTAACTATAATTTGGTTTGTGTAAGATCCCCGAGAATTCTAGGTTTCAAAGAAGAAGGTCTTACGTGACAAGAAACAGATACAAGAAGTCTGCAACTAGAGAAATCTCCTTGTCATCCAAGAACTTCATCCTTGAGTGTAAACCTTTCAATCTCTGATATATTAATGGCCGGGTACCCCTCTTTCAATATTTTTTGATATGAAATATTAGAGTAACTAAGCCCTAGCCTGTGTGATTTTTTAGCCACAAAGATCCTTTCTCTTTACTATTTTGAAGGATTCTCATCGAAGTCTAGTTTAACGTGCAAATCCCTTTATGAAAATTTCTGGTCTTTTACATAAAAATAGAGCCTAGCTTTACTTTATTTTTTATTTAGTTATTGCTATCTCCTCCTATATTGCATCATTTCACTTCATCCCTCGTCACAGTTGAGTGCTGCTATCCTTCCTGTGAGGCATTGCACCTCTTTGATCAACCTAAGGGACGCCATCTCCTGAAGAGCTTGGATTTTCTGGGGGTTTGCCTCAATTCCTCACTAAAAGACCATGAAGCCCAGGAACTTTTCAGAATTGACTTCAAAGGTGCACTTGGTCAGATTCAATTTCATATGATATCTTCTAAGTGTTAAAAAGTTCTTCGTGAGATCATCTATGTGCTGGGACACCTCCTTGCTTTTCACCAGCATATATGTCATCGACATAAACCTTCATATTTTGAATAATTTATTCTTTGAAGACCTTGTTGACCAGCCTCTGATAGGTTGCTTAGGCATTCTTTAGTCGAAAGGGCATGACTTGGTAGTAGTAGATGTCTCTATCAGTGATGAAGGTTATTTTTTCTTCATCCTCGGCGGCATCTCGATCTGATTGTAGCCTGAGTAGGCATCCATGAAGGTCAGCATCTGATGACTCGAGGTAACATCCATGAGCTGGTCGATCCTTGACAGAGGAAAGCTATCCTTTGGGCAAGTCTTGTTGAAGTCGGTGAAGTCGATGCAGATTCTTCATTTGTCGTTCGACTTTTTCATCATGATGACATTCGCCAGCTAGTTGGGATAGTTCTCCTCCCGAATGAAGTTTGACTTAAGGAGTTTATCAACTTTCTCTTCAATGGTCTTCTGACGTTCGGGGGCAAAGCTCCTCTTCTTTTATTTAACTGGCCGAAATGCTTCGTCCACGTTGAGACAATGGACTAGGACATCCAAGCAAATCCCAGGCATGTTAGAGGATGACCAGGAAGACATCGGCATTCCTTCGGAGAAAGTTGATCAGGTCTTGGCGAGGCTTTTCTTCCATCTGGAATCCGACCTTTATAGTTCGATTAGGCCAAGTCTCATCAAGTGGCACTTCCTCAAACTCTTCGATAGGTTCCCCTCTTTGCTCAGCAAAATCTTTTCGATATCAAGTCCATCGACCTTGGGTCTTTAGGATTGAAGGTCGGCGATGAAGTCATATCGGGCTGCAGCTTGGCTTTCTCAGACTGTCCCCACTCCCCATTCTGTAGGAAACTTCATGGAAAGGTGAGGTATGGATATCATAGCTCTGAGGGACATTTGTTCGAGCCTGCCAAAGATGGAATTATATGGTGATCGAAGCTTGGTCACTAAGAAGTCCGTGTAGACAATTGTTGCACAGGGCTAGGCACCCGCTCAAACTACCAGCGTAATTATTCCTTTGGGGGTGATGGTGTCGCGAATAAAGCCTATCAGAGTAGAGTCCACAGCTCAAAGATCCTCCACTCATAGATTCATTTGCACAAAGGCATCAAAGTACAAAATGTTAACTCATCGTAATTGTTCATGTTAAGGGATACAACTAATGCATCATCATGGGGATACTATATCCCTCAAAGGTCTTCATCCAAAAATGAGAGTCCTTCAGATCGAGCCCTCTTTGGTGGCCCTAGAAAGATCCGATCATGGCTGACCCTGGGAAGATTCGATCATGAAAATCATATTGATGTTGCCAGTAGCCGGTGGGTTCAGCGAAGGCTGCTATCGAAGCTCAGGTTGGCGCTCCTCTCTTTTGTCTGGCTTTGGGGCTCTTCTGAATCGCTCCAGCCTTCCTCGGTGAATGAGTTGCTCAATTTCATTCTGAAGCTATCATTATTTCTCAGTATCATGGCCATAATCTCGATGATACCGGTGTATTTGTCATATCCCTTCGAGCCATATTTCCTCAGAGGGGCGTCGTCGGAGGAGTTGCTGCTCGATCTCCATCAAAATCTATGCCCATAGCATGGTAAGTGGGGTAAACTGATTGAATCTCCGCGTTGAGCTTCTCGTATGCTCCCTTAGTGGTGGAGAAGGAGCCTTTTGGTGGCAAGGTGGGCTTGTAGGGTAAGTGGGTTGGTTTTTCTCTAAGCCTTTCTTCTCCTTTTTGGATTGTTCGGCTTGGGCTGACCTTCTTGATTCTTCAATCCTGACGTATTTGTTTGCTATGGCCATCATGTCAGAGAGGTTCTTTGGGTAATTGACCTCCATGGCTAAGTAAAAGTCCCCTCTTTCGATACTCCGCCTGTTAGGGTGGACATAGCCACCTCATGGTTGAGGTGGTCAACTTCTAGCATAGCCGTGTTGAAATGGTCAAGAAAGCTTCTCAAGGACTCCCCTTCTCACTATTTGACTTTGAAGAGGGAGTCAGATCTTCTTCAGTGGCGATGGCTGTTGACAAATTGGTTGGTGAATGAGTGGCTTAGTTCGTCAAATGAGTCGATGGATTTTGGCTTCAGAGTGCTGAACCATATTCTGGCTGGCCCTCATAGAGTGGAAGGAAAGGCTCGACACAAGATCACATCTGATGCTCCATGAAACATCATGATAGATCAAAAACTACTTAGGTGGTCATCAGGGTTGGTGGTCCTATGGTACGACTCGATGGTATGGAGTTTGATGTGAGCTAGGACCACTTCTTGCATGATTCTATCGGTGAATGATATACCCTGCTCCACTTTGGGTTGAGGATTGGATGCCTATATGACAGTATCTAACTCTTGGCCCATCTCCTAGAGTTGTTTCATCCCGCCATCTCTGATGGTCGGAGAGACTGGATGAGGAGATCATGATCGCGGTGTCGAATCTTGGTGAGAAGTGACTAGAGACAAAGAACGAGCCCTGCAAGGTCAAGGCAAAGTTTTGTTTCTAGCCTTCTGTGGAGTTGGTTCTACATCCTCCTCAAGAATGGGTTGTTGTAGATGGCTCACAACTTTAGGTGGGTTAGATGGAAGAACTGGCGGTGGAAACAAGTGCAGCAGCTCCACCAAGAAATTGCTAAGAAGGTGCAACTTGAGGAAGAACACTATGGAGCCCTTGCACCAATTATGATAGAGCTTAGACTTGTTGGACTAGCATGGCAAACTGGTCCTGGGTGACCAGAGCTACTAGCGATGGAGGAACCTCGATCGTGATGGCTATGAGGGTGTCATGTTGTTTATAGGATCAGGCCTTTGAGAGGTGGCTTGATCAGAAGCATCTATGGTTGCTCTCTTGCCGTTGGCCATTAAGAAAGATGTTTTTCTTGTCTGGAACCTTGTCTCGTTGATTACAATTTTTAATGGGATTTGAGGCCCTTCCTCTAGCGCTAATCTGTTGATGTCAAAATATGTTCTTCGGCTTGGGGACGATGCACGTTAGGATCCAGGTAGCACTCTTCCGTCCGAGTGAACCTACAAGGCAGTCTTCATGCAGGAAGCATAGGGGTGGTCCCTACAAAAGACCCTCCGATGCTTAAGTCAGTAAAAATTCTTAGCAAACAGATGAGAGAAGAAGGCTCTCATAGAAAGATGCTCTTAGAGATGACCCTTGAGAGCAATGGCCTTTGCTAGAGTTTTCTTGGCCTTAGATTGCGTACCTGCGAGGGGTCCTGGGACTTAGTATTTATAGATTGTCGGAATAGTAGGTTGTTACCTGATTTCTCAGGCATATCTCAAGAAGTTGAAAGCCGGTGCGAT
Organism: Calamus simplicifolius; assembly: GCA_900491605.1. Taxonomy (NCBI): domain Eukaryota; kingdom Viridiplantae; phylum Streptophyta; class Magnoliopsida; order Arecales; family Arecaceae; genus Calamus; species Calamus simplicifolius. The sequence goes on along the minus strand of UESW01002482.1, from coordinate 198,686 downwards.
TCGAATTCTGTCAATTATGGGGATTGATGGTTAGAGGGGCTGATGGATGCCTTATCAAGAATTCAAGATTTTATTCATGGGTGACAGGTTGTATTCGGTTTCAACTTTCGTTTTGGGATTCCAAAATCTCTATGATCGGGGCGATTCATCTTTCAGAATATTCGACGTGGTATGAGATGGCGATGATGCTCAAACTGAGGTATGAAGATGGTTGTCATGGTGGCCACATGAGCTGTGCCTACTGATGATCTCGTCGAGAGAGGCCAACTCTAGAGACTGAGGCCGACACTGGTGTCGGTGCCGATATTGGTTCTAGCATCGGCACTAAGACCGACTCTGTCGTCGGCACTAAAATCGACTCTGGTGTTGGTGCCAAGACCGACTCTGGCATTGGTGCTGAGACTTTGGCATTGGTACTAAGACCGACTCTGTCGTCGATGCCAAAACCAACTCTGGCATTGGTACTAAGACTGACTCTGGCATCGGTGCCGATCTGGCGTCGGTGCCTCTGACAAGTGACTCTTGTTGTCTATTAGATCATAGCTTGTTTAATCAATTTAAACATGGCGTGATCAGCCATATAAGAGATAATTTGGCCCTTGTTGCTATGCACGTTTATTAATGCGGTAACGATTTTCCCTCGCATCATGTACCATACCTTTGTAGCGCCCATGATTATCACAGCATCACTAGCGTAACGATCGTGATCATGATTATTGATGCATTACCAAACTTGAGGAGGTTTTGCTGCCTCCTCCGCTCATCAAGCCCCATCACGAGAAGGAAGGAGGGATTAAAAATCCCTCCCCATTTCTCTTCTTCATGTCATCTTGCAACCGTGTCCCCTGTTATTTTAAAACATCATGGGAAGCCGTTGGACCTTGCACAGGCACCTCCTTCTCTCGGTGAATCCAAGATCAGGTAACCTTCGTTCTCCCATCTTCCAAGATTAATTCTCGAGTCACTGGAGCTTTGAGTGAAAATAAACTTGATCCTCTATCGTTTTCTCTCTTGTTTTAGTCTGAAACAGAGAACCTTGGGGTGATTTTTTTGGCGATGATCTTTCCCTCACCGGCCACTTCTTCCAGCAGGTACCCTTGTCATTTCTTTCTCTTTGCTTGATCTATCCTGGATCGCAGGTTTGGCTATTGTCGGGGGTGATCGTTAGATATATTCTGTGGGCGGAGAATTTATAATAAAAAAAAAATAAGGAAGATTTGTCGGTGGCCGACGTGCCACCAGGTCCCCCGACTAGATGACCGGCGGGGAGGGTCGGTGGTAGGCCGCCCAGGCAGCCGTGCGGCTGGCTTGGCGCGGCCGGACGAACACGCCGGCTCGTCGGGCCGTGACGGTGGCCCCGACCAGCGCGCTTTCGGTGGGGACTGGCCAGCCGGAGGAGGGCTGGCCAAGCCACCCTTGCACCGACAGCGAGCGGTGGTGGCTGTGCTATCGGTGAGAAAGGAGAGGGAGAGGGGAAGAGAAGGGAAGGGAGGGAGGAGGTGGCCGCCGATGACAACGGTCGCTTGGGCGACTGGCTGGCCTGGGGAAGCCGCTGACGTCGGCCAATGGTTCAGGAAGAAGAGAGGAAAACAGGGGAAGAGAGAGAGAACGGGCCTAATTTTTGGAGTCCAAATTGTTCATCACCCAATATGTTGGGATATAAGAATGAATTTGCGATAGTTCTAGTTTACAAAAGAATTTTTATTTTTTAATTTTACCTGATAGATATTGAGATAATCAAACCTCAGGTTCGGTTTAGAACTAAACATGTATAACGATAGGATTTATTCTAACAACATGATTTTTAAAAATCAAAAATCAAAATATTTATAGATGCCAGAAACCTAAATAGTTAATTTAGACTTATGAATTAGGAACAAAAAGTAAGGCATTTATTATTACCGATTTTAATAAATTATTAAATTATACAGTTTTTGAATAAAAATCTATATATGCTTAAATATTTCTAGTTATATGCTATTATCATGCATATAGAATTCTGGTACTATAATTTGTTCATTTGATAACTTAATATTATTATTTTTAGATTTTAGATAAATTTTAAATAATTTAAAAATAAATAAATAATAAAAATAATAAATAAGTAAATAATGATAATAATAGTAATAATAATAGTATACGTGATAATAATGAAATTAATTATAAATTAATATTATTTATGCAAAATAAGTAGTTATGGCATATTCATCTATAAAATAGTAATAATATTTGATATTATTATTATTAGTACAGCCTAGATAATATGAATGCTCATTTATGCAAGTTAGTCTAAAGAATTTATGAAATGAAAAGATTTTGAAAGATAAAATGTGTCATTCATCGTCCACTATGACTTGATGACATGATATGGAGATCCACCTCCATATGGAATATTTGTGGTGGATACACCTCCATTTATAAGATTAAAAGTGATGCACTAGTCTTGTCACATGAATGCATGTGCTCGTAGCTTGGGACCATGGCGTATTTGTAACAAAATGACATGCAAATGCTAATGATATAAATGAAGTGAAATATGAATTGAAACAAATGAAGCATAACAAAATGACATGCAAATGCTAATGATCTAAAAAAGAGAAATGACTTGAAATAAATGAAACATAATTGATGACATGAACTAAGAGATTTATGACTATGATGACTTGAAGACTTTAAAGTATTTTTTTGAACATAAAATGAAATATGATTATAACATATTTAAGAATATACGTAATATCAAATGATAAGATGATATAAAAGTTTTGACATATAAAATAAATATTATGATATGCTATATTTTTAAAATTATATGATATGTTTTATATTAGGTTTATTTGTTAAATGTGAGTTCATTAAACTCTTACTGATTTTTTTTAAGTCAAAGAAATAAAAAAGGACATGGTAGACTGAAGCTCTTGTTAGCCTAGCTTAGATAAAATATATGTTTATCAATTTTGCATGTAATTCAGACATTTGCTTATGAAAAGGTATTTACATGGTTCTATTAATTGATTATGGACTATAATTTATAGTGGCCCTATGGACCATATCATCGGCAATAAATAAAAAAATTTTGGTTATAGACCACGGCTATTTTATGGCCATACAACATCATTGTCGAGATAACCCAAAACCCAATAATATATCAAAATTCATAGAAGTCAATAATAAAAAATAAATTTGTGATCATAATTATTATGGTCCATAATTGTAGAAGAAAATCTAACATATTGGAGCCCAGATCGAAAAGAAAGTACCAAATCCCTAAAAGTCAACTAGAAAAGATAAATAGGGAAGCATGGAATGAAAAAGCTAGAAAAAATAATTACAAATCCTCAATGTCTAGGGCTTACAAATCTCAAAATTAAAATTTAACCTTACCTCAAACTATGGAACAAATTTTGAAGTACGCACCCAATCCCCAAAGGAAGCAACAATCTACTAATTCCTTAAAATTATTGCAGTAATTTTCATAATAAGATACGTCTATCACAAAAAAATTATTTTATTTTGATTGTATATTTTATATTTAAAAAAATCAAAAATATTTCATTTGTTTTTTAATCCATGGTTTCAAACTAATTAATTTTTCTAAAATTTAAAAGTAATTTAATAATACATATATTTTATTTTATTTTTTATTTTAAATTATATATATATATTTTTTAATTTAATAATATAAATTGAAAACATATTGTTGAGGGATAAAATCGCATTGCATTGATAACCGTGCAAGAGGTTAGGATCAGCTCTGACTCCACCCGCTGCACGGTGCCCGCAAGAAATGGAACAACCATTATGCCTCGGTGGATCAAGGAACCTTAGCCCCTCGACGAACCAAGGACTCCCTAGGTACGGATTACATCTCTATCTCTCGGCCCTAGCCCGAGCGATCTCTATGCCTCGCTAGCCGAGCTATCTCTATCTCTCGCTAGCCGAGCTATCTCTATCTCTCGCCCCCAGCCCGAGCGATCTCTATGCCTTGCTAGCCGAGCTATCTCTATCTCTTGGCCTGCCCGAGCGATATCCATACCTCTGCAGTATCAAACCATCCTTACGCCCAGCTTACTCCTCTATCATACCTCGGTGGACCGAGTCATCAGATACCTCGGCAAATCGAGCATTTCCATACTCCGGTGGATCAAGCCGCTCTTTATGCCTCGTGTTGGCCCAGATGGCAACCCAAGAGGAGGGGTGAATTAGGTTCTTTAAAAATTTTAACCTTTTAAAAACTATGTGCTTGGAGATAATGAAATTAAATGCAATGCGAATATTAAACACAACCAAAGAGATAGAGAAAGAGATAATCAAAGCACGGCAAACACAAAGATTTTATAGTGGTTCGGTGTATCCAACACCTACGTCCACTCCCAAGATCCACTTGGGTCCACACTATAATCCTCTTGATTACAGTCGAGTTGTTTTACAAGCTCACAACTCAAACTTGTTGTTTCCCGGGATCACAACGAACCCAGCCGGTTTTCGGGCTCACCAGCACAAAACCCTAAACTCAAGCTAATCTAGCTTGACCCGAGGTATACTACCTCCACTAGTTCAATCCCCTTGATTGAACTAGCACAAACAAGAAAGAATAATGTTTTTCAATAATACAAAGCTCCTCAAATGAGCAAATATTCAATAAAAATAAGGTTAGAAAAGCCTGTTTGAAGTTGATTGGATTTGAGCTTTTCTTCTTTTCCTCTTCTCTTTGAAGATGTTGAATCAGGCCTCAGCTTTGATTCTTCAAATGTTGCAGATGAGAAGTTGAAAAAAAAAAGAGCTTTTTCTTCTATTTTGGAATCCTCCGATTTTTAATTGAACGCCTTGGATTTCTCTTTGAGCTTTTTGGAGTGGAAGGATTTGAGTTTGAATCTTTTCTCTTGATTTCAGGCTCAAGACTTCTCGGATTTTTGATTTGATCTTTTTTTTTTTTTTCTTTTTTTTTTTCAAACGGTTCTCCCCTTTTTATAGATTTCTTTAATCCATTTTTGGTGAGAAAACTAGCCGTTGGAATGTACCTGGAAAGTTTTTCCAAACAATATCCGTTAGAAGTTAGGTAAAAAGAAAATATTACCGTTAGAGCTGATCTGGCATTTTAAAATTTCGTTCCAGATAGGTTGGAGTCGGCTCCAACTTTTCAGGTGTCGGCTCCAAGTCGTTTCCAAAAATAGAAAGTTCTGAGTTCGTCGAGGAGTCGGCTCGAAAAAGTTAGGTGTCGGCTCGCCATTCAGGTGTCGGCTCCAAAACTGTAAGTGTCGGCTCCGAGGTAGTCAAAAATCAACGTTCTGTCCCCGCATCGGAGTCGGCTCCAGACACTGTAAGTGTCGACTCCGAAACTCTGGGTGTCGGCTCCGAAACTCTAGGTGTCGGCTCCGAACCGTATCAAAAATCAGAAGAAATTTGACTGGCCATGGGGTCGGCTCCAGAATTCCTAGGTGTCGACTCCAGGCTCTGAAACTTTGAAACTTATATTTGCAATTGATTCAAAACACGTTTCTTAATGCCTTTAAATCAATCAAATATTTTTAAGCCCTGAAACACTTATCAAATCTATTAGTAATCAAATAAATATACTCAATTCCTTTATTAATCATCAAAATCAATAATTGGGTCAACAATCTCCCCCTTTTTGATGATTATAAAAACATTGAGTATATGCATAGGATTCTTAAATCAAAATTTTAAAAAATGATCCTCACAAGTAAGCTCCCCCTGAATAAGGTAGCTCCCCCTATGAAGTTCAATTTAGCATTTTTTTCCTTTTGCTCTACATTTAGTGTTGGATACTTAGAATTCAGTCATATCAATTGTCACTTAGGCTTATTTTCATCCAAAATCACTTGATAAATCAAAGATGATGCAATCAACATAACTAATCAATGCATATACGACATAACTTTCTCCCCCTTTTTTGTAATCAACAAAAAGGTTAGAAGAGTTAAGTCAAATGATAAATTGATAGATCAAAGATAATTTCATTTCAAAAGGTCAAGTATTACAAAAAGAAACTCTTTCATTACATCAAAACTAAACTTTCATTTCAAACATCAAAACATAATTAAAAAAAAACTTGACTTCATTACATGAAAATTACAAATTGGTTCTAATGATTCTTGTTAAATCTAAAATCTTTCATTCCTTCACTTGAGTCTACAAATTCTTTCAATCTTCTTCAACAAAAGCAAGCAGTCATGATTTTATCTTGAAGCTCGGCATTGCACTTTGAATAGGTTCAGAATCTCCACAATATCTTTAAGTTCTTCAAATATATTTTTCAGATCATTACTTAAGGAGCAGATGAACTAAGAGTTGATTCTATTTTGCCAATGCGATCATCCAGGGAATAAAGGGTTTCTTTAAGATTCATAAACTTATTATCAAACTCAGTCTTCAATTCATCCTTCTGAGCAGCAAGAATTTGAGTTGCTCCAATTGAAGGTCTGAAAATCCAACTGATGAAGTGGATGAAACATGAACTGAGCGGTGCAGGGCAGGAACAGGACTGCTAGGCTGCGGAGAGGGAACCCTCACAGATGGTCCAGCCTCAAAAGATGCAGAAGGTCTAGGTTCAGGGGCTCTCTCATCCAAGTGCCTTTCCTTTCCCATTGCCCATTGACCTTAACAAATCCCATCCGATGCAAGGTGCCAAACTGTAGTAATCAGTATGCCTAGGTTCTTGGAAGGTTCATTGTCTAATATCACAACACCTTGGCTCCTGAAAACCATAGTTAGCACCATGCCGTAGGGTAAGGATGATCTTCTTTTCCCTCCAGCCTCAGCCATATAAAATCATCATTGCAGCTAAATTTATGGGTTGACCAGTCAACACACTATCCATCACAACAATGTCTCGCTCGGAGACATACTCAAATCGACCGTTTTTGGAAATAAATTCTACTGCAAATATTGTGAAGTAATCTTAATTCCAAGGGCAATTGATTAGCCCTAATCTCCTCAAATTCTGTAACTTCTCTCCCTAACATCCTTGATAGAGCGGCTGACCTCTCACTGTGGATGTCGGCAACTAATCCAGTAATGGGAATGCTAAGGAGGTTTCCTAATTTCTGAAAAGTAGATGGATCCTTTTCCTCTACTGAGCTTACGATTCCACCATCACCTCTCGACAATTGAAATAAATTCCTTGACAAGGCTGGATATGTAGGAACATCTAAGAACACACTTTATCCCAGCCAGTTCCTTGATTGATTCCCAATAGAGAAGCCCTCGGATTCAAAGAACTCAAATCAACTTTCCTACCCATTGTATCACTCTCCCTGCTAGGGTATCTACCTGAGGAGATGAAGGGTCTGGATTGTCCGAAGCAGTTGAGGAATCACTCGGAGACGGCTCGCGACGGGTCGCTCGCCGATCGTTTTCCGGTTGCACGGGCACTCCAAGCACTGATCCTCTCCTCTTAGGTGCCATTAGATCCTTAGGAAGGCTTGAATAGGGTGGAATTAGAGATGGGGAGGTTTGAGAGAGTTTGGGAAGAGTTTGGTTAAGGATTTGAAAAGAATGAAATGACGAGGTGTCGACTCTGCCCTAATAAAGTCGATTTGGGACCCCAGGTGTCGACTCCCGCAAAGTCGGGTGTCGACTCCAAATCGCTAACACAGTCAGCGCTCGAACTGGAGTCGGCTCCACTTATACGGGTGTCGGCTCCAAGGTCAGGGACCGAGAGCGACACAGACAAGGTGTCGACTCCTCAAACTGAGGTGTCGACTCCACTGACAGTTTCAGAGAAAAATAATGAGATTCAAACAACTGAAACTTGTCAAAATAGGTTCAATAAAATTTTGAAAAAATCTTTGGAATATGAGGAACAAATTGCTCAGATGACTAGATAATTTGTCCTTAAAATTATGAAAGAAATATCAAGAAATTAATAGAAATCTAGATAGTCATTCCTTAGAGTTTCAAAATCATTCCAAAGGGTCACAAATCCCTAATTCACCTCTAAGATAACAAAATCTCTCTTCACTCAAAGGTTTTGTAAATATATCAGCTAATTGTTCTTCAGTATTAACATAATCAAGACAAATTTCATTATTAGCTACATGTTCTCTTATAAAGTGATATCTAATTTCAATGTGTTTTGTTCTTGAATGTTGAATTGGATTTTTAGTTAAATTTATTGCACTTGTGTTATCACATCTAATTGGAGTTTTATCAAGTGTTATGCCATAATCTTCAAGTTGTCTCTTAATCCAAAGGATTTGAGCACAGCAACTTCCAGCTGCAACATATTCTGCTTCAGCAGTTGATAATGCAACCGAATTTTGCTTTTTGCTAAACCAAGAGATTAAGTTACTTCCTAAAAATTGACATGCACCACTTGTGCTTTTTCTATCTAATTTACATCCAGCATAGTCAGAATCAGAATATGCAATCAAGTTTAATGTTGAGTCTCTAGAATACCATAAACCTACATTTTTAGTTCCACTTAAATATCTTAAGATTCTTTTTACAGCAATTAAGTGAGATTCTTTAGGTTCAGATTGAAATCTAGCACATAACAAACAGCAAACATGATATCTGGTCTACTAGCTGTTAAGTAAAGAAGAGATCCGATCATACCTCTATAATATTTTTGATCTACTTTCTTACCATCTTCATCTTTGTCCAATTTGCATGAAGGACTCATAGGTGTTCCAAGTGGTTTGATTGACTCCATTCCAAACTTCTTGAGAAGTTCTTTTGTGTATTTGCTTGATTGATGAAAATTCCCTCTTTGCTTTGTTGATTTGAAGTCCTAGGAAGAAATTGAGTTCTCCCATCATGCTCATTTCAAACTCACCCTGCATTAACTTAGCAAATTCTTGACATAAAGATTGTTAGTAGCACCGAATACAATATCATCAACATATATTTGTACTACTAATAAATCCTTGTCTTTTCTTTTCAAAAATAGTGTTTTATCAACATTTCCTCTTATAAAATCATTTTCAATCAAAAATTTACTTAATCTTTCATACCAAGCTCTAGGTGCTTGTTTTAAACCATATAGTGCTTTGTGCAATTTAAAAACATGATTTGAAATTCATGATCTTCAAAACCAGGTGGTTGTTCAACAAAAACTTCCTCATTTATAAATCCATTTAAAAATGCACTTTTAACATCCATTTGAAATAAATTGATATGCATATGACATGCAAATGCAAGTAATAATCTAATTGCTTCTAATCTAGCTACAGGTGCAAAAGTTTCATCAAAATCAATTCCTTCTTCTTGATTATATCCTTTTGCAACTAATCTAGCTTTGTTTCTAATTACTATGCCATTTTCATCTAATTTATTTCTAAATACCCATTTTGATCCTATAACAGAATGATCTTTAGGTCTATCTACAAGAGTCCAGACATTATTCCTAGTAAATTGATTTAATTCTTCTTGCATAGCTAACATCCAATTATTATCTTTTTCCTTCTTCAATAGTTTTAGGTTCAATTTGAGATACAAATGCAAGATGATTATTGATGTTTCTCATTGATGATCTAGTTCTTACTCCTTGAGATGGATCACCTATAATTAATTCTTTTGGATGACCATAGGCATATCTCCAATCTCTAGGAAGATCTACATCATTATGATTTGCATCAACAACATCAACACTAGGAGAATCATTATCTTTAGCTTCTTGTTCATGATCTGAAGATACATCAATATTTAATTTTTCAATGTCTCTTTCTAGAATGTTTGTATCTTCCTCATCATCAATCTTTTCTGAACTCGATGCTAAAGATTCATCAAAAATTACATGAATAGATTCTTCTACAATTAAGTTTCTCTTGTTAAACACTCTATAGGCTTTACTAGATGTTGAATATCCTAAGAAAATGCCTTCATCAGATTTTGCATCAAATTTTCCTAGATTATCTTTACCATTATTATGAATGAAACATTTACAACCAAATGCATGAAAGTAACTTATGTTTGGTTTTCTATTGTTCCATAGTTCATAAGGAGTTTTCTTAATGATTGGCCTAATTAAAGCTCTATTAAGAATGTAACATGCCGTGTTTATAGCTTCCGCCCAAAAGTATTTTGGTAGGTTGCTTTCACATAGCATGGTACGGGCCATGTCTTCTAAGGTTCTATTTTTCTTTCAACTACTCCATTTTGTTGTGGTGTTCTAGGTGCTGAAAAATTATGATGGATGCCATTTTCNTTTTTTCCTTTCAACTACTCTATTTTGTTGTGGTGTTCTAGGTGCTGAAAAATTATGATGGATGCCATTTTCTATGCAAAAGTTTTCAAATAGATGATTTTCAAATTCAGTGCCATGATCACTTCTAAGAGACACTATGGTGTTATTTTTCTCATTTGTGACCTTTTTGAAGAATTTCAAAAACAATGGAAAGGTCTTATCTTTATGAGCTAAAAACAATACCCAAGTGTATCTAGAGTAATCATCTAATCACAAGACCATATTTCTTTCTCCTAGACTTGTGGTTCTAGTAGGTCCAAAAAGATCCATGTGAAGTAGTTCAAGTGGCCTAGAAGTGGAAACAATATTTTTAGTTTTGAAAGAGTTTCTAGTTTGTTTTCCAAATTGACATGCATCGCAAATTTTGTTATTTTCAAAATCTAGTTGTGAAGTCCTTTACTAAATCCATTCTTATTAATTTTGAAATTAGGTGTGTGCTTGCATGACCTAATCTACGATGCCATAACCAACCAATCTCATTCATATTAGCATTATTAGCAACTAAGCAATGATTACTAGTAGACAAATTGTCTAAATCAATCAAGTATACATTGCCATTTCTATTTCCAATAAAAATAATGCTATTATCAATGGGATTAGAAACAGTGCAGATAGATGCTTCAAATGATACTTTAAAACCTTTATCACATAATTGGCTAATACTTATTAGATTATGTTTTAAACCATTGACATATAAACATTTTCAATATATGTGGAGGGAGTTATTTGAATATTACCAAACCCCATGATTTGGCCTTTGCCATTGTCACCAAACGTAACAACTCCTCCTCTTTTGCTTTCAAGGTGATGAATTGATCCTTGTCACCCGTCATGTGTCTTGAGCAGCCACTATCGAGATACCACTTTTGCTTTGATCTTTTGGCCGCAAGACACTCCTGCAAAAATAATTAAGTCTTATATTTAGGTACCCAAGCCTTCTTGGGTCCTTCATGGTTAGTAGCATAAAAGATTGTTCCTTTGGGAACCCATATTTTCTTTCCTTTACTATTTAAATTTTGTTACTTTTTCTTGCATTACATTCATAGGATTTATGGCCTTTTTGTTACAATAATGACAAGTAACACTATCTCTATTTGTTCTTTTCTAAAGAAGTTTTTGATAAATTTTGTTTTATGTTAGGTCTATATCCTAATCCAGCCTTATCAAATATAGCTCTTTGATTACTAATAATAAATTAAGTTTTTAGAACTATAAGTAAATTTATCAACAATATTCTTTATTTATCAACTTCCTTCTTTAATTTATCATTTTCATTGGAAATTGACTCTTTTTCTTTTGTCAAATTTTTATTTTCAGATTTCAGCATCTTAATCTCATTAGTAAGATTATCTTTTTCTTTAATGAGAATTGAATTATCATTTTTAGAAATTTGTATTTCTTTTTAAAACTTTAAAATCATCAACTAGTTCATTAAAAGCTTCAAACAACTCATCAAATGCAAAATCATCACAAGGGTTTTCAGAACTTACCTCGTTGTCGTCGTTTGCCATAAAGCAAATATTTGCAACTTCTTTTTGATCTTCCTCTGAAGAGGATTCATCGCTGTCACTCCAGGTTGCAACATAGGCTTTCTTCTTCTTCTTGTAGGCTTTCTTTAGTAGAGGACAATCATATCTAAAGTACCCGGTTTCTTACACTCATAGCAAATTAAGGGGCTTTTTTCTTTGTCCTTGTTTGTCCTTTTCTCTTCTTCTTTCCATCTTAATTCAGATTTCTTCTTATGGAAGGGTCTCTTTCTTCTCAAGAATTTTTTGAATTTTCTAGCTAGAAGAGCTGTCTCATCATCATCATCATCATCATTATCACTGCAGCTCTCCTCACTTTCTGCAGCCTTAAGAGCTATAGTCTTCTTTTTAACATCTTCCTCTATGTGCTGCTTCATGGTTAACTCATGGGTCATTAGTGATCCAAGTAGCTCCTCCAAGGGTAAAGTGTTGAGGTCCTTGGCTTCTTGGATTGCTGTCACCTTTGCTTCCCAAGTCCTTGGAAGTGACCTAAGAATTTGCAACAAGTTCAGAATTAGTATAAATCTTACCTAGACTTTTCAAACCATTTACAATATCGGTGAATCTAGTATACATGCATGCTATAGTTTCAGTTTGTTCCATGCTGAATAATTCATACTTATGAACAAGAATATTTATCTTAGATTCTTTAACTTGATTTGTACCTTCATGGGTAACCTCTAATCTATCCCAATCTCTTTTGCGGAATTACATGTAGAGATACGATTAAATTCGTTTGCATCTAAGGAACAATATAAGACATTCATGGCCTTAGCATTAAGCTGAGCCATTTTCCTATCATTATCATTCCAATCCCTTTCGGGCTTAGGAACATAGAGCCATCAACTGTGTGGGTGTGCTTGGTCCATTAATTATAACACTCCACAATTCATAATCTGAAGCTTGAATGAATATCCTCATTCTTGCTTTCCAATATGAATAGTTGGAACCATTAAACAAGGGAGGTCTATTTGTAGAATGACCTTCAGCAAATGAAGATCCAACTTGAGCTGCCATTTGGATCTTTAGCTCTTGATCGTGTGATCAAATAAACAATGAGCACTTGCTCTGATACCAATTGTTGGCCCAGATGGCAACCCAAGAGGGGGGGGTGAATTGGGTTCTTTAAAAAATTTTAACCTTTTAAAAACTATGTGCTTGGAGATAGATGAAATTAAATGCAATGCGAATATTAAACACAACCAAGAGATAGAGAAAGAGATAATCAAAGCACGGCAAACACAAAGGTTTTATAGTGGTTCGGTATATCCAACACCTACGTCCACTCCTAAGATTCACTTGGGTCCACACTATAATCCTCTTGATTACAGTCGAGTTGTTTTACAAGATCACAACTCAAAACTTGTTGTTTCCCAGGGATCACAACGAACCCAGCCGGTTTTTCGGAATCACCAGCACAAAACCCTAAACTTAAGCTAATCTAGCTTGACCCGAGGTATACTACCTCCACTAGTTTAATCCCCTTGATATAACTAGCACAAACAAGAAAGAATAATGTTTTTAATAATACAAAGCTCCTCAAATGAGCAAATATTCAAAATAAAGGAATAAGGTTAGAAAAGCCTGTTTGAAGTAGATTGGATTTGAGCTTTCTTCTTTTCTTCTTTTCCTCTTCTCTTGAAGATGTTGAATCAGGCCTCAGCTTTGATTCATTGCAAATGTTGCAGATGAGAAGTTGGAAAATCTCAAAAATAGAGCTTTTTCTTCTATTTTGAGAATCCTCCGATTTTTCAATATGAATGCCTTGGATTTCTTTTGAGCTTTTTGGAGTGAAAGGATTTGAGTTTGAACTCTTTTCTCTCTAATTTTAGGCTCAAGACTTCACGGATTTTTGATTTGAAAGCACTATCTTTTTCCGTTTTCTTTCATTTTTTTTTTCAAACGACGTTCCCCTTTTATAGATTTCCTTTAATCCATTTTTTGGTGAGAAACTAGCCGTTGGAATGTACCTGGAAAGTTTTTCAAACAAAATATATCCGTTAGAAGTTAGGTAAAAAGAAAATATTACCGTTAGAGCTGATCTGGCATTTTAAATTTCGTTCCAGATAGGTTGGAGTCGGCTCCAACTTTTCAGGTGTCGGCTCCAAGTCGTTTATCCAAAAATAGAAAGTTCTGAGTTTGTCGAGGAGTCGGCTCTGAAAAAGTTAGGTGTTGGCTCGCCATAGTCAGTGTCGGCTCCAAAAGACTGTAAGTGTCGGCTCCGAGGTAGTCAAAAATCAAGTGTTCTGTCCCCGCATCGGAGTCGGCTCCAGACACTGTAAGTATCGACTCCAAAACTCTGGGTGTCGGCTCCGAAACTCTAGGTGTCGGCTCCGAACCGTATCAAAAATCAGAAGAATATTTGACTGGCCATAGGGTCGGCTCCAGAATTCCTAGGTGTCGACTCCAGGCACTGAAACTTTGAAACTTATATTTTGCAATTGATTCAAAACATGTTTCTTAATGCCTTTAAATCAATCAAATATTTTTAAGCCCTGAAACACTTATCAATCTATTGGTAATCAAATAAATATACTCAATTCCTTTATTAATCATCAAAATCAATAGTTGGGTCACACCTCGGCCCGCCAAGGCACTCAGGCACCTACCTCTGCACCATGATGATCGAGCGAGGATCCACATAGGCAATCCTGCCTATACTACCAGAAACGGCCTATAGCCAATATGATTGCTGAATCTCAAAGCGCCGGATAGCCCTCTCGACCGTCCATCCTCTAACTAATAAGATATGGATCCATCGACCTCATAACAGCTTGATTCGAATCAGCCTCGAATCCCAACAACTTTCAGACCTCCTACGATACGCTCAAAGAATCAGGTGATTGCCTATAAATAGCACAGTCCTAGATTCTCTAAGGTAAGGGCACTACTCTCATTCTATCTCGGCTCACCCCTTTCCGCCATTAACGCTCTGCTCGGAGCTCCCAAAAGGCTACCCCGGAGGGACTCTTCAGTAAGAGCCTTCTCCCCATATTTGTTCGTTGTTGATCTCCATTGACTTGAGCGTTGGAGGGTCTTTCGCAGAGGGCCATCCCCAATGCCTCTCGCGTGAGGACTGTTTTACAGATCCACCTAGGAGGGAGCCCAACCTGAAGCTTGACTACGCCCGAGTTGGAGGATGGATTCCAGCAACAACAAAATGGTGCTAGATGAAGGGCCTCAAGTCCCATAAACTTGAAAAAAAGGAGATAAGGATCTCGATCTTGAAGAGAACCTCTCCAATGGCCAATCGAAGAAAGGCTACTTCCGAAGCCCGGGATCAGGTCGCCTCCCAAAGACCTGATCCGGCGAACAGTGTGGTGCCGCCGCCACCACCGGTTGAGACTCCATCGCCACCAGCAGCCCCAGTGACCCAGGACCAGTTTGCTACGTTGGTCCAACAGGTCCAAGCTTTGACCCATCTGATTCAAGGATGCCACAAAGCTCCCCATCCAGCTGCTCCTGCTCTGCACCTTCCTGAGGAGGGCGGCCCCCCTTTCCCAAGCAATCTCTTCTTCCAGTCCGCATGGAGTTGCGGACCCCCCTCATCGTCCTAAGGGAGCTGGGCCAGCCCCACAAGGGGGTATGCGACAAGGATCTCCCTAGATCTCAGCGGGCCCGATCCTCTCTCCGACGTTCTCTCACCACGACTCGACACCGTCCACATTCTCCTCGCCCAGCTCCTCCTGCTATTCTCGAGGAGGAGATCCGCCGACAGATCCAGGAGATGCGCCAGGAGTTGGACGCTGTCAAGCAGGCTCATCCGCTTTGGCATAAGGCGGAGCAGGGCATTCCCTTCTCTAGGGAGATCATGGGGGAAGTGATTCCCTCCCATGTCAAGCTGCCCGCCATTGAGCCTTATCATGGATCCTCCGATCCCGACGACCACCTCAGTAGCTTCCGATCAATCATGATGTTCCATGGGGCATCAGATGCGATCCTCTGCCGCGCCTTCCCCTCCACCCTTAGAGGGTCCATCCGAACCTGGTTTAATGCCTTAAAACTAGGTTCTGTTGGCTCGTTCAATGAGTTGAGTTGCCTCTTCATCAGCCAGTTCGTCAACAGCCGCCGTTACCGATGGAGATCTGATTCCCTCTCGAGGTTAAGCAAAGAGAGGGGGAATCCTTGAAGAACTATCTCGGTCGATTTAACACAGCCATGCTGGAAGTGGATCACCTTAACCATGAGGTGGCCATGTTCGTCCTAGCGGGCAGGGTGTTAAAGGAGAGTAAATTCTACCTAGCATTGGAGGTTAGTTACCCTCCGAACCTCTCCGATATGACGACCCTGGCGGACAAGTATGCCAGAGTTGAGGAATCGCGAAGGACTGCCCGCGCCGAGCTGGCAAGGAAGAAGGAGTCCAAGGGCTCGGACAAACACCGATCTATCTGTCAGCTGAGCCCACCTCGCCGCCAAAGGGTTCCTCCACCGCCGCCGAGGACCGCACCCAGAGCCCGCCTAGGAGGTTCAACCGGTTCACCCCGCTCACTGCCCCGAGGGTGTAGATCCTCATGGAGATAGAGCGCCAACTCCCTCGACTGCCTCCTCTCCGAGCGAATGCGACCCGAGAGACCCCACCAAGTACTGTCGCTACCATCGGGACCATGGCCACAACACCGAAAAATGCTGGCAGCTGAAGAATGAAATTGAGAGGCTCATCTAGCGGGACAGACTGAACCAATTCAGGTAAGCGCCCGAGCCAAGAAATGGGGGTAACCGCCAGCCCGAGCCTCAGCAGCCTCCTCCTCCAAATCCCCGGTTGTTGGTCATATCGATGTGATCGAGGCAATCGGTAGTCCGTCGGGCTGGTGGATGATGAAGAAGATTTGGTACCAAAGAGAGCACGGACAGATGAGCTCTCCTTCTCCAATGATGATCTCCAGAAGATACAGTTCCTGCATGATGACGCGCTGGTTGTATCTCTCAATCTAAACAATTATGATGTAAGCCAGATTCTTATTGATAGTGGGAGTACTGTCAATGTTCTATACCTCGATGTGTTTGCGAAAATGAAACTATGCATGGAGAGTCTCCGAGCCGTGGACTCCACCCTAATGGGGTTCATCAGCGATGTTATTACCCCTAGAGGGGGTCGTGACCTTGATGGTCCGAGCAGGAACTTGGCCCTGTGTTGCCACTGTTCACACATATTTCCTGGTGACCAAGCTTCGGTCGCCCTACAATGCAATCCTTGGGAGACCCAGCCTAATGTCCCTTAGAGCTGTTGTCTCCATCCCGCATCTAGTCATGAAGTTCCCTACCGAACAGGGAATTGGGGTAGTTCGAGGAAGCCAAGCTATGGCTCGTCAATGCTTCATCACCAGCCTTCAGTCCAAATTGCCCGAGGTTGATGGGCTAGATTCTCGGAAGGATTTTGCTGAGCAACGAGGAGAGCCAGCCGAGGAGCTGGAGGAGGTACCGCTGAACGAAGCCCGGCCCGACCGAACTATAAAGATCGGGTTGCTACTGAAAAGAAAACTTCGGCTGGAGCTGATCGACTTTCTTTGAAAAAATGCTGATGTCTTCGCCTGGTCCGCTTCTAATATGCCGGGAATCAGCTCAGACGTTCTCATCCACCATCTCAATGTGGACGAGATGTCCGGCCCATTAAGCAGAAGAAAAGGAGCTTCGCCCCTGAGAGACAGAAGGCTATTGAGGAAGAAGTCGACAAGCTTATCAAGGCGAATTTCATTCAGGAGGTAAACTATCCTAGCTGGCTGTCAAATGTTCTTATGATGAAGAAGTCGAATGGCAAATGGTGGATCTGCATTGACTTCACCGACCTCAACAAGGCATGCCCGAAGGACAGCTTCCCTCTCCTTCGGATCGACCAGCCTATAGATGCTACTTTAGGTCACCAGATGCTGGCCTTCATGGACGCTTATTCGGGCTACAACCAAATCTGAATGGTGCCCGAGGATGAAACGAAGACCACCTTCATAACCGACCGAGGTACTTATTGTTACCGTGTCATGCCTTTCGGTCTAAAAATGCAGGTACTACTTACCAAAGGCTAGTTAACAAGGTCTTTAAGGAGCAAATCGGCCGTAACATGGAGGTGTACGTCAACGACATGCTGGTTAAAAGCAAAGAAGCATCCCATCACATTGAGGATCTCTCGGAGAGCTTCGCGACGCTCCAAAAATATCAAATGAAGCTCAACCCGACTAAGTGCACCTTCGACGTCAATTCTGGGAAGTTTCTGGGCTTCATGGTTTCCCAACAAGGCATTGAGGCCAATCCGCAGAAGATCCAGGCCCTTCAGCAAATGGCGCCTCCAGCATCCATCAAGGAAGTCCAGCACCTGACTGGGAGGATCGCGGCCATCAACTGCTTCGTGGCTTGGTCAGCCAAGAGATGCCTCCCTTTCTTCAAAGCTCTCCGATCAGCTAAGAATTTCCAATGGTCTCCCGAATGTCAGAAATCATTCGAGGACCTCAAAAGGTATCTCAGCTCTCCACCCCTCCTCAGCAGTCCGAATCCAGGGGAAATGTTGTTCTTGTTCTTAGCAGTTTCGGAAGGCTCCATTGGCTCAGTATTGGTCAGAGAAGAGAACAAGACCCAAAAGCCAATCTATTATGTTAGCAAGCTGCTCCGAGACGCCAAGACAAGGTGCACCCAGATAGAGAAGTTGGTTTTGGCCCTGATAACATCGGGTCGGAAGCAGCGACCATATTTCCAAGCACATTCAGTGACAGTCCTGACTGACCAACCCATCAAAGCAGTGGTCCATCGTTCAGAGACATCAGGGAGAATGACCAAATGGGCTGTCGAGCTAAGTGAGCATGACATCCGATACCAACCTCGTCCGACCATCAAGGCCCAAGTTTTAGCTGATTTCCTCCTTGAATGCACTATCCCCGAGGATGGCTCCACTCCGGACTCCTCTGAGCATCCGAGATCTGATGCCCCGTGGCTGCTCCATGTTGACAGATCATCTAATGCCAATGGCTCCGATGCTAGCTTAATCCTCACCAGCCCGGAGGGGGCGACCTTCGAATACGGTGTACGCTTCTCCTTCTCAGCCTCCAATAATGAAGTCGAGTATGAAGCTCTGCTCGCTGGACTCCGAATTGCCTGAGACCTTAAAGTGAAGAAGCTGAATGCCTTTACCGACTCTCAGTTGGTGGCTGGTCATGTGTGCGGCGAATTCGAGGCCCGGGAGCCGAACATGATTCGATATCTTCAAGAGGTGCGGGTCTTACTTTCCCATTTCTCCGAGTTTGAAGTCATTCAGATCCCAAGATCTGAGAATGCATGCGCCGACCTATTGTCCTGGCTAGCAACCACGAAATCGATGGATTCCGAGCGAAAGTTTTCCCTAGAGATTCTGGAAAGGCCCAGCATCACGGAGGCTAACTGAGTGATGCAAGTTGAGGTCGAACCATCCTAGTTTGACCCCATATTTAAGTATCTTAAAGAAGGGTCACTCCCAGCTGACCGAAAGGAGGCAAGAAAGCTAAAATTTCAGGCCACCCATTATATGTTGATCGATGACCAACTGTATAAGTGGTCCTTCGCCCATCTGAGGCTGATTATGCTCTTTGGAAAGTGCATGAGGGAATTTGCGGCAACCACCTGGGGAGCCGATCCTTATGCCACAAGGTGTTGCGCCAGGGGTATTATTGGCCCACCATGCAAAAGGATGCTGACAATCTCGTTCGAGTTTGCGACCCTTGTTAGAGACATTCTAATATTCAGAGGCTCCCCTCCACCAGCTTGGTCCCTATTTCCTCCGTTTGGCCCTTTTCTAAGTGGTGGATGGACATCCTTGGCCCGTTTCCCCTCACCACAGGATAGAGAAAGTTCTTATTTGTCGCCATTGACTACTTCACCAAGTGGGACGAGGCCGAGGCAGTTGCCCAGATAACCGAAGCTCAGGCCATGGACTTCGTGTGGAGATCCATTATTTGTCGCTTCGGCCTCCTGCATACCATCATTACCGATAATGGCAAGCAGTTTGATAAACCTAAATTCCGAGAGTTTTGTGAGGAGCATGGAATCTGTCACCGCCTCACATCAGTCGGGCATCCGTAAGCCAACGAAGAAGCCGAGGTAACTAATCAGACCCTACTTCAAGGGATCAAGGCTCGGCTTGCCAGAGCCCGAGGCAGATGGGCGGACAAACTTCACCACGTCCTATGGGCTTACCGCACCACCTAGAGAGTTCCCATGGGCGAGACCCCGTTCCAAATGGCCGTCGACACAGAAGCCGTCATCCCCGTAGAGATAGAACTCCCCTCTCCACATGTGGAGAGTTACTCAGAGGAGGCTAACGACGAACAGCTCCGCACCAACCTCGACCTGGTGGAGGAGATCAGAGAGAAAGCTCGGATCAGAGTAGCTATCTATCAACAAAGAGTGGCTCGCTATCACGCCTCTAGGGTCAAAGGAAAATCTTTCTCGCCCGGCGATCTTATCCTCCAAAAAGCATCGTCTCCAACCCACTAGAACAAGGAAAGCTGTCTCCGAACTGGGAAGGCCCCTATCAAGTGGCGGAAGTCATCAGACTCGGTACCTACAAGCTCTAGGATCTGAACAGAAAATCTATTCCCCGGATATGAAATTCAGACAATCTCCGCATATACCACCAATAGGGTATGCTTTCTATAGACTTGCCCCATTTACGGTTTTGGCATCTTGTTTCTATGATCCGTGGCATGATCGCTACGATCATTTTTCCGAAAAGTCATAATGAAAAATAGATGTTGCTTACCAATTCTCAGCATGACCGAGCTACCTCCTTGAGTAGGAAATCTCTGTACCTCGGCTGGGCCGAGTCCTATTCTACAAAGACTCGATATGGCCGAGCACTCCTGGTACGCTCGGGGGCTAAGCTAAATCTCCATACCTTGGTTGGGCCAAGTCCTATTCTATAAAGACTCGGTATAGTTGAGCACTCTCGGTACGCCCGAGGCCAAGCTAAATCTCCGTACCTCAGCTGGGCCCAGTCCTATTCTACAAAGACTCGGTATGGTCGAGCACTCCCGGTACGCCCGGGGACCAAGTTAAATCTCCATACCTTGGCTGGGCCGAGTCTTATTCTACAAAGACTCGGTATGGCCGAGCACTCCCGGTACGCCCGGAGGCCAAGCTAAATCTTTGTACCTCGGCTGGGCCGAGTCCTATTCTACAAAGACTCGGTATGGCCGAGCACTCCTAGTACGGCTGGGAGCCGAGTGATCTTTAAGCCTTTGGCCGAATTCGAGCAGCTTACAAGCCCCGGCCGGGCCAAACGGCGTAAAAGCCTCGGACAAGTTCGGGAAGCTTACGAGCCCCGGCCGAACCGAGTGATCTCCAAACAGTCTTCGAACTTTGGCAGGGCCGAGCAATGTTCCCGTGCCATGGCGCCACCAGGTATACACTCTACGGTTCCTAAAGCCTCGATCAGAGCCGAAGTGCATCTCTTATTATCAAAAGCCTCGGCCAATGCCGAAGCGCATATCTTATTATCAAAAGCCTCTGCCAAAGCCAAAGTGCATCTTTTATTGTTAAGAGCCTTGGCCAGAGCCGAAGTGCACCTCTTATTATCAAAAGCCTCGGCCAAAGCCGAAGTGCATCTCTTACTATCAGAACCCTCCGCCAAAGCCGAATGGAATTTCTTATTAATCTTTGAAGCCTTGGACAAAGCCAAGTGGCCCCGACAATTTTGCAATAACAGCAGGGCCGGTTGGTTTCCCAGACATTTTAGCGCAACTGATACATCTTATCATACTTTGGTGCAAGTAAGCAATCCCTCTCTCTGCCCATCAGTAGAGTTGTGCAAGTCTCTCCTCCTTAAGGAAATACCTACTTAGCCATTTTTTTATCGGGCCGCGCCTATCTTGTGAATCGGTAAGGTCGCCCAGACCTTCCTCTGACTTGAACAGAGACCAGTGCCTCCTCTGAAAGGGGGCCAAACACTATGAAAATGCCTAATGAAGGCAGTGCAACCCAAGCACAGTCGAAGGGTTACGAGCCGAGCATGACTCGGTAAGCCTAAAACAGACAAAAGCAGGCGTTTGAAGAAAAAAAACAAAAAACTTTCTTTATTTCGTTAATCGATGAGAAATACAACCTCTAAAGAGGTATTACAAGTGCGTCAAAATACAGGAAATACAAGCAAATAAAAAGCTCTGCTGAGCAGCTTCGGTCGATAACAATGTCTTTACATCCGACCCCAGAAATTAGAGAAACTAGACAGGCTCTATTAAGCCACTGGTTAATCCCAAAGAACAAAGTGAGCCATCCACGAATCCCTCGGATGAATACGTGGAGGGATCATAACCAGGCCAATGGCCCGTGGATGCTTATGCCGATGGAGCATCCCCCCAAGCGGAGTGCTGGACTGCTAGTCACTGCACAACAACATAAGCAGGGAACAAGCAGACCAACACAGCCCTCCTCCCTCTTCACATGGCGAAAGATTCCTCAGGCGGGTGAACTGAGGGATTTGAGCTGAGGGAGGGGGTGAAATTCATGCTAGTCATGGGGGGCACGTATGTCGTGCATTTCCTGTGATCCCCATGACCAGCAACAAAGAACACACAGGAAGCGCATACGTGCGCTCCTCATATGACCTCTGCGGGCCTCCCATGCACTCTCCATATGACCTCCAAGAATTCCTCCCTTGAGGACTGCTCGCTCTTCAGTAGCTTCTTCATCACCCCAGCTATCTGGGACGGACCAGCTTTCAAAGGGAAAGCTCGATCTCTCTACTCACAACTTCAATGAAACGGACGCCATGGAAGCCTTTGCAAGTCACAGAAAGGAAGGCCTTGGGAGATAGCCTAACACGGCCCGCTCTCCCCATTTTATAGGCAAACAGACCGGGAACATTCATTAAAACAGAAAGCCCTAGGATTCAAAATGCCCTGGCCATGTGGTGGTTCAGGATAAAAGAGCGCTTTTCAAAGTGCGCCAAACTCATTTCCTAGGCCATGACGCACGACAAAAGATTTGCCTCTGATCTCGAATTAAGAGCCTTAAATGCAGGAAATCGTCTGCTGGTCCTTGAGATACGGGCAGGCCTGGGAAATCACCTTGCGAAAACAACGCCATCCAATGGCGATCGAATGCTTATCTCGTATGATTAAAAAGACCCGTGTTGGAAAAGGCCAACAAGATAAAAGCCCTACACAAAAAAGGTGTCCCTCGATGAATTACGAATTCGCCTCATCCACCCGGGCAAAAAAGCAAAATGATTTCTCATAAGACCGGGCTATCCGCCAGATTTTGGCCGAAGTACTTGCATAGTTTTTGGTCATACTGCGTCGAACCATTTTATGCCTCGGCTAAACGAGCCCATCTTTTATTTCGGATTGACCGAACTATCCGCCTAACCTCGGCCTCGACCAAGACATTTTCTCAAGTCTTAACCGAGCTAACTTATACGTCGGCGAGGCAAATCGGTTTAGCTTTGAATAAGCGAGACATTCAGTTTGAAAGAAGCAAACCGACACAAAGACTCGAGTTACTCGCTGTCAGCTCCTAACACAAAACGGTCATTCAGGCAACAAGTGATTTAAAACAATAAGGCAAAAAAAATGGGAACAAAAGGTCCATTCATTAAAGTTTTGACCAAAATACAAGTTCGAAAGAAGAAAAATACATGTGCAACCCTTAGGAGTCAGGGTTCGGATCGGTCCCAGGAGCCTCCTCAATAACATCCGGGATAGCTTGAATTGCTTCACCCACTTCGAATGATGTTGGTTCCTCGGCAACGAGCTGAGGACGTTATTCAGGAGCCGCGGCCTCATTAGGGCCCATAATAGCTTCAAGATCGACATCTGAGATGTCCTGATATTCCTCTTCTTCGGCCCCCGGGGTGCAAGAATCAAAATGTTCGGCATCCAAAAAAGTCAAATCCCATTCGGGATGCGCCCAAGAGATCCTTGCTCGAGTCTCTTCCTCACCGAACCAAAATGCATCGGCACAAGCCCCTCTGCGTTCTTCAGAAACTTGCGCAGAATTTCTATACTCTTCCACAGCCGAAGCAAGCTGATTTTGGAGTTCGAGGTTGATTCAATGACTCGCGGATAGCTCCGCCCTTAAAGCTTTTAACTGCTCCTGCGCCTCGAGCCCAATTCTCTCCATCTGCAAAACATCAAGGCGTTTGAACCCACAAGCAAAAGAAAAACACCAAAAGCAAATAAATAGGAAGACACTATACCTCTTCCTCCTGTCAAGCCATTTATCGCTCAGCTCTTGAACCTTCTCCAAGGCCTTTTGCTTGGCCGATTTATTTTGTTGCAGACCCTCCTTGAAGTCATTAATCCGGGACTGCTGGTCCTCGATTTCCTGCCGAGATTGATCAAGATCATCGGTGAGCCGAGCAATCTGCTCACTCTGCCACTTCAGTCGATTCTCCATATCGGTGAGTTGATCCCACTGCCGCCGGTATCTGCGCTCCTCCTCCTCGAGCCTCCTGCTCCAACTATTCTTCTCCTCAGCATGACTGGCCCTCAGCTGGCCCCACCTCTTATCGAAATGCTGCTACATAGCACTGATTTTGCCATCATATTTAGCCTTGATCTGGGACAACTCTAGGCAGGCTTTATCCGATTGTTCTCGGAAACCCTGGAGCTCTTTGACATGAACCTCTAATCGAGAGGCCCTTTCGACTGCAAGTCGGAAAGACTCGCTCACCCTTTCGAGACCCGCCCTAGCGGATGCCAGGGCTTCGGAAAGCTGGCTAGTTGAGTCCACCCTTGCCTGAAGGTCGATCACTTCCTTCCTGGCCTAAGCGTAGGCCCCAATGGCCAAATTCAAGCGCCAAGTCAGCGTCGTTGTGACCAAAGCATTCTGCGAAAAACACCAGTAAAAAATCATGACCCAGCCGACTAATCAGGAACTATAACCTCGGTACAACAACTTACCCGAAAGGCATAATTTGAAACCATCGTCATAAGGGTAGCGTTATTAATTTTAGGTAGAAGGAAAACATCCTTCGGCGCCCCAAGCCAACTGAAAGCTGCATCAATGATATCCTTGGCGGCGGGCTCGCCCGTCGAGGAACTTTCCCCCGCGCGCAAAATGGATTTCATCAAGGCAGTGAGCATATCATCCACCTCCAGACTGTGGATAAAAGAGCTCATAGCCGAAGAGCTGGCCTAAGGAACTTCAGCCCGAGAAACCATTCGCTCGGCCTCCTCTGCTAGGACTCTAACCTGCGAGGCCTCGGATGCTTCAACCCCGACCAAAGGACCCTCGACCCAAACGTCCCCTTCATTCAACGACTCTTCTTCTTCTCCTTCTACTGGTGTGTCAACCTCCTCCGCGGCACTCCCGGGAACCACGGGAGAGGAATCCTCAGCAGGAGGAACCACGACCTCCGCTAGCCCTTTGACGGGCGGATCCACCTGAGCTTCGACAGCCGCCACTGCCTCTTCTAACCCCTCCACCTGAGTAGGGGTCTCTTCCATACGTAGTGGACTATCCACCATCAGTAGCTGAAGGACATCTGGTAGAGGTGCCGGCGACATCTCCTCGGCGTCGTCTGATACGACCCCAATCTGGAGGGGGGGAATCTCGACGGCTCTCTCCAAACTTCCCCCAATGGCGTCCTCTACTATCTCGCTTCCCTCTGGCAAGGAGGGCTTATCAGTCATAGCTAGCATCCCCGCTTCCTCCCTCTTTGATGCAGAGGAGCGGCGGCTGACATCGTCTTTTCCAAGATCCTTCGAGCGAGACCCGGAAGGGCGAGCCCTCTTCTCGGACCTATGCTTATCCCCGGAGCTAGAGCCCCTATGGTGTTTGCCCGGCTCCCTCCTG
The DNA here is from genome assembly GCA_900491605.1 of Calamus simplicifolius. Taxonomy (NCBI): domain Eukaryota; kingdom Viridiplantae; phylum Streptophyta; class Magnoliopsida; order Arecales; family Arecaceae; genus Calamus; species Calamus simplicifolius. The sequence goes on along the minus strand of UESW01002482.1, from coordinate 173,201 downwards.
ATTTGGCCTGCAAATGCGGACCTCTCCGCTAAAAACACAACGGATGTTCAGTTAAACAGTGGCAAGATTACACGAACATACCGACCGTTAGAACAAAAACTCACCTTGGGGGTCGACAGAGCTAAGCCCGATGGCGAAAAGGGCATCCTCCGCTAACAAGGTGCTGGCAGAGACCTCCTGACTGCTATGAAAGATAGCCAGATCCCTCTTCTCCTGCACGCTCAACTCCAAACGTGCCTCCGGATCCTTTACATAACTGGCCCATCCCCTTGGAAAATCTGAGCCGATGTTTTCTTCGGCAATGAGAAATCGGGACTTCCACCCCTTTATCGAAGAAAGGTTATCTGAAATCATCTTGAATGACTTCCGGGGGCCAATGTAGGGCCACTCAGAGCTCCTCCCAGAAACCAGGTTGTAGCAAACTCAAAATAAGGGAAGTGTCGCAGTCGCCCCAGCGCGACTACACAATGAGATGAACCCGACGAGATTACGCCAGCTATTCGGAGCCACCATTGTTGGGCATATGTTGTAAAACCTCATCACCTCTTGTATCAACGGGTGAAGAGGGAATCAGAGACCTGCCCTCAAGCTCTCCTCGTAAAAGAAGACCCCGCGACTCAACTCAGTTGAAACCCGGTGCTCGGTCCTAGGCATCCATAAGGCTACATCCCCAGGAACTCTGTAATGGTGACGGATCCTATCCAGATCATCTAAGGTTATCTCAGAAGCAACATCGCCTGGACCACTCATATTGGCTGAATGGGGGGTGAGACGCGAACAAGCAAGCAAGGGCTCAGAGATGGAATAGAAAATCTCTGCGATAGGGACAAAGGGGTGTTGCAGAAGAAGCGCCGCCCCAACCCTCTTTAAATAAGCGTTTCAGAAAGAAAGCCCTAGACGTCAAAAACCCCACTACGGACGCCAGAAATAAAGGAGCCCCACCACGTGGAACTTTCGCTATCGCGGCTTATTGGAAACGAGGCGTTCCCTCCTCGAGCTGCGGCGAAAAATGATGACGAAATAATGGCCCATCATTTACAAGGTTATCATTATCCGCCTTTTTGAATCCCTCAAATAAGATCGCTTTGGAATTCTACTCCCTATATCCGAACTTACACTTTGGACTAGGGAGTGGAGGGCATGTATTGAGGGGTAAAATTGCCATTGCATTGATAACCGTGCAAGGGGTTAGGATCAGCTCTGACCCCACCCGCTGCGAGGTGCCCATAAGAAATGGAACAACCATTATGCCTCGGTGGATCGAGGCACCTTAGCCCCTCGGCGAACCAAGGACTCCCTGGGTACGGATTACATCTCTATCTCTCGGCCCCAGCCCGAGCGATCTCTATGCCTCGCTAGCCGAGCTATCTCTATCTCTCGCCCTAGCCCGAGCGATCTCTATGCCTCGCTAGTCGAGCTATCTCTATCTCTCGGCCTGCCCCAGCGATATCCACACCTCTGCGGAATCAAACCATCCTTACGCCCAGCTTACTCCTCTGTCATACCTCGGTGGACCGAGTCATCAGATACTTCGGCAAACCGAGCCTTTCCATACTCCGGCGGATCAGGCCGTTCTTTGTGCCTCGGCCCGACAAAGGCACTCAGGCACCTACCTCTGCGGAACTATGATGATCGAGCGAGGATCCACATAGGCAATCCTGCCTATACTACCAGAAACGGCCTATAACTTATATGATTGCTGAATCTCAAAGCACCAGATAGCCCTCTCGGCCATCGATCCTCTAACTAACAAGATAGATATGGATCCCATCGGCCTCACAACAGCCTGATTCGAATCAGCCTCGAATCAAAACAACTTTCAGACCTCCTACGATACGCTCAAAGAATCAGGTGATCGCCTATAAATAGCACAGTCCTAGATTCTCTAAGGTAAGGGCACTACTCTCATTCTATCTTGGCTCATCCCTTTCGCCATTAACGCTCTGCTCGGAGCTCCCAAAGGCCACCCCGGAGGGACTCTTCAGCGAGAACCTTCTCCTTATATTTGTTCGTTGTTGATCTCCGCTGACTTGAGTGTCGGAGGGTCTTCCGCAGAGGGCCACCCCCAACGCCTCTCGCGTGAGGACTGTTTTGCAGGTCCGCCCAGGAGGGAGCCCAACCTGAAGCTTGACCACGTCCGAGTCGGAGGATGGATTCCAGCAACAACACATATAAATTTAATTTGTATTAAAAAATTAATCCATATATCTTTCATGCTTTGAAAGCTGGCCCTTGGACTTCGTTGTTGCTACTGTTCATATAAAACTAAGGCTGTATTTGAGAAAGGGGATAAGGGGATATCCCCTATATAGCCTCCCTTATTCCCAAAAGCCACAACTACATCGGTTAATTGAAAATCATCATAAAAAACATTTTTTTTGTCACAGATCGTGACCGCTCCCCTTCTCCTTTCAATCTCCAACTCTCCTCCCGATCTCCTGCTCCCGATCTCCCGTCTCCAACCTCCAGCTTCTTGGAAAAATTTTTGATTTTTTTTCTCCATCTCCTACTCTGGATCGTGCCGTCTCCTACCTCTACCCTAGTGGGTGTTTTTTTGTGTTGGTTCTTTCCATCCCGCCGTCTCCTTTCTCCAGCTACTTGGGGGTTTATTTTATCATCTCCTCCTTTCGATCCCCTCGGCTCCTTCCTTCAGCTCGTCGGGATTTTTTTTATTTATTTTGTTTTATGTCGGCTCTCCTGATCTTGCTATCTCCTTCCTCGGGCTACCTGCGGTTTTTTTTACCTTCGGCTCGGCCAAAAAATTTTTTTTTTCCTATGTCGGATCTTTCGATTTTCTGGCTCCTTGGGTTTTTGCCGGCTTGCCGGGAATTTTTTCCCCCTTTGTCAGCTCTTCTGATTCCTCCATCTCCTACCCACCTCCAGCTTACCCCGACTCCTACATCCAGCTCGTCGAGTGCTCTCATTGTATCCTCAATTTTTCTTTATATTTGCATGATGTGCAGATCATGATTTATTGTATTGTTTTCATACAAACAGTGTATATGTTATTGAAATTATCTTTTCTATGACCATTCAACATTAGATTAAGTGAGCCCTAATATATTTGATCTTTTGGGTTTTAGAAGTTTAAAAATTGTGTTATGTGATCAAAACAGGGGTTCTCGTATTGTAACTTATTATGTGGTCAATCTGGTAGATTTGTAACTTAAGCCCTCCTGTCCCCATTCTCTCTTTCAAGTCTGTGACACAACCGTCAAGCTTTTCCCAACAGCCTGGAAATAATGGTTTTTTAATTACAATTCATTCCTTCGAGTGTTCTGGCACCCCTATTTTAAGTTTGAACCCTTGAACCTGCATTTGAGCTGCTTTTCAACTCATTTTTTAGCTTGATTTGTGTGAATTATTCTTTCGGGTTGATGCACGAGATATCTACCATCTCAAAGGCTGCTGGAAAAAAAGGGAGTCTGTGAGACAACGATGTGTCTCGGAATTAGAAATAGTCTGTGATAAATTTTCAATGTGACTAGTATTTTCCCCATATGGTGGTGCCCAATATTTTGTTGTTTACACCTTTTCCTTTGCTTTGTTGACCATATGACCCATTTCACAGGAAGTATGATGAAGCATGACCAACCATAAAAGACCATATTTTTGCATTTTAACAACATTAAGTGAAATGAAATCAGCAGTTGATATTGCTTCATCAATTGATTGCATATTTATTCTTTATTTTTCCTTTATTGTATCTTATCGAATGGTTAGGCCAAAAAAAAAAAACCCCAAATTGATGATTGTATATTCATTCTTTATTTTTCTTTTCTTGTATCTCATCGAATAGTTAGGCCAAGAAAAAAAAATCATAAATGGCAAATCGAAAAACAATGAAATAGGATCATCCCTTGCTAGGGTTACTAATTGGACCGATGAAAAGGATAAAATTTTGTTAAGATTGCTAAATGAGGAGTTTCTTAGTGGTGGTACAATAGAAAACACATTTACCAAGCCCGCACTCCTTCGGGTTATAAATCGATTCAATAGGGAGGCTAAAAACAACTACAGTGTTCAGAATATGTAAAATAGAATGAAGAATTTGAGAAAATTATTTTGCCAATATCATTACTTGGCGACTTTATTTGGTTGAAGTTGGGACTCCTAGAGATAAATCCTAGCCAATACTGATGAACAGTGGGATAGTGTAATCTCGGCAAGCAAATCAATCCATGTTATTACATTTGCATTTATTTAAATAAACTGAAGCTAATTATAAATTTGGGTGGAATGAGGACTATTGTCCTATATGGGAACTTCCTTTTCATTTTAGGATTTCTTATCGGATTTGCTCTCTATCGTTTGATGAAGTAAAAACTATTACTTGTTGTTTGCACTCGTATTTCAGATATGATTGATGACTCACTGCCAATTAGTTTAGACTTCTGATATTGTAATGTTTTTAAATTATCATCAACAAATCATATTAGATATTTTCATGTGATGACTTTATGCTTTCGGCTATATTTTCATGCAAATTCTATATGCAGGTTGCCAATGTTGCCATGTATCGTGGGCAACCGATACCGACCTACCAATGTTGCCATGTTCATATGATTCTAAATATTTTTGCTTGTGTGGGCTGTGATATTATTTTGAGCCTATTCAATTCAATTTGGCAATGTTGATAGGACTTTCCATTTGTTTTGATGCTGAATGTGTATGGGCTATGATATCATGATTTGGAGGGCATTTCTAAATGCAACCGTTGCGAAGCATATGTTTGATACCTTATCTAAGCCAAGGGCCATGATGTTAGGCAGACTCATAGCATTTTCTAACTTGGATGCATGCAAATTGTAATCGTCAAAAATAATAGTTGATAATGCCTTCCTGAGCCAAGGATGGAAGATGTTGTGTGCTTTCTCAATCATGTTTTTTGTTTGCTTAACCATAGGTTGCCAAAGATAGAATTCCATTGCCACCAGATAGGTCATTGTGCTCGCTGTGCTTCCAAAACGTGTTAATCTGTTAGTTGTTTCTATTTCTGATTTTGTTTTCTGCTATGTTTCAGATTAATCCATTTGCTGTGCATCCTGATGATGGTCCACTCTCTCCATCTTGTCCTACGCCTTCGTGGTGGTGGTGATGCTGATGAGTTGGGGCTTTTATGGGTCTGAATAAGTTTACTTAATAGTATCAAGGATTGTCAGGTTGTATGGATCCTCTATCAGCGTGCGGGTATTGGTTTAAGACTTATTAATGTGATATGAAGTTCAGTATGTGAACTTGTTGGTTTGACTATCTGTATGGAGCAAGTATGGTTACTTTTGATTTTATGTGATGAATATGTAGTTTCTATTTTCTAAGTTCCAATGCCTTCTAAGTTTTAATATGGAGGCAACTTGATTGCCATATCTATATTGCCTGGGAGCAACTACTTGCCGTTAAACTGGCCATTGACATTTCACGCTACTTTGGACATGGTTCTGGAGTTATTTTCAAGTCAGTATTTTTTGTGGTCTAATGTTGCTTGTACATTTGGAGCTTGACCTGTGCAATGATCGTTAAAATGGATCACACGACTTTGTTTTTCATGAGAGCTTCAATGTTTTATTATACAAGCCTATCTTATTTTTTGTTTGCTTGATTGCTTAACCACAGGTTGCCAAAGATGAAATTTCATTGCCATCAGATAGGTTATTGTGCCTGCTGTGCTTTCAAAAGCAAGTTAATCCATCGGTTGTTTCTGTTTTTGGTCTTATTTTCTGTTATATTTTGGGTTAATCCGTTTGTTGTGCATCCTGATAATGGTTAAGCTTTGCTTTTGGAATGACAGTACAAACGGTGCCTTGTCACACTAATGCCTGCAACAGTAGAGCATAACGAGATTCTTCCATGATTTATATGTCAAAAGAACCGAAGCTTTCCAGGATCCAGGTTGGAACAGTTGAACATTTTTAAGCACTTCAGGTCATATCATAAAGATTAGTTATATATTTCTAAAAATATTTAATGGGTACTTTAAGATATATTATACACCAGTAACGCCGATAAAAAATAAAAATATGCTCGGCAGTTATAATAGTACGAACGATGCAAGCTAAGCATCGGAGGTTCGGATGTTGCCATATGGTAGGTAAGCCTCTGCAGCCGCCATGTGGTTTTTTTTTTTCAAAGTACTTCAGGATATATAAAGATCAATTATAATACCTGTAAAATATATTCCATGAACATTTTAGGATATATCATAATCAAGTAATAATATTTAAATAAAAATACTTAGCATTTTTTATTTTTTATATAAAATGATTTTAAATATAATATTAATAGTCTCAATTTGACAGTATATGAATATAATTTTTTTTACAAAAAGATTCATATATTTACCATAATATCAGTAGTAGAGTGATCGAACAAAATTTTAGCACTAAACTCACTAGTTATGGGATGATTTTTTTCCCTACCTTTTTTTAACCTATCATATGAAAAAGTGTTGAATTTTAAATATACATAAATTTATTAATATATAATATATATATATATATATGAAGTTATTATAATATTATAATATATATAATATATAATATATTAATAAATTTATAGTATCATGATTCTATCATATTAATTATTAATATAATACATATATATTATTAAAAATTATAATATTATCATATTATATTTTTATAGTATTTATATTATATTAATAATATTATTATTATTATTATTTATAATAATATATTATTATTATTATTATTATAATAATAATATTATAGCTTCATTTGCTTCCTATTGTTCAAATCATAAACATGGACCTACCATTGGCTGTGATGCCTCTCTCTCAATAGTTTCACATCGAGAAATTGGGAGTTGGTTGTATGGTTGATAACCAATTAAGGAAGATAAAGTACCAATTAGATTCCTTTTGGGCCGTGTTGGTTCAAATTGGTTTGGGCCTTATCTATCTTGCTTTCTTGTAACGAAACGGGCTCGTAGGTGTTACAAGTCCGGGCCACGCACCAGCCGAAAGTGCAGGAGCTAAGTGCCACACAGAGCAAAGTGCTACATCGATGGAAGCCACCTCTTGAACCTGTGGGGGTCACAGAGCAAAGTGCTACATTGATGGGAGCCACTTCTTAAACTTGTAGGGGCCAAGAATGTCGCCTCTGTAAGGGAGATAAATTATGATGCCCTTCCAATAGTTTCACCTTGTCTATCTTACTTTCTTGTAATAAACAGTCTTATGGATACTACAGGCTCGGGGCACAGGTCATTACATTGGCACCCTATGAAAAGGTGGTCCGGTAAAACTTTTTCCTAGACTCATGGAAGAGTAGCCCAAACTCTCACCTCTTGGACCAGAAGGGAGGCTTCAATTCCACATTACATTGCTTCCACGTTTTGATTCCCGTTAACACTTGACTTCGTTTGTCCAAAAGCCTGGGATTTGGCCTAAATAAGAAGAGGTGGGCGTATAATGAAAAATCGGTGAGAAGAAACCCACACAGTCATCACCGGACGTGGCCCCTGGCCCACACCGGCCGTGCGGCTAATCGTGATCGGCATCCAACGGTCATCACCACGGACAACGCTTCCGAACGGCGGGATCTCACGCCGCAATCATGCCAGCAATGGGGCCGTAAGGGCGGAATTTAACACGCGGCTACAACGGCGGTTGAAGCAAATACCAAACATACTTACAAAAGAAATAAACCAAAAGAACAACAGCGAGTTGAAATTTGCGATATTTTATATTTATCCGTAGATCTTTCATTATTTTGTTGAGGTCGTGGCCTTCGCTTCTTGGCAAGAGAGAAGTTGCGATCGTGGTCTTGATCGGCATTCATTTCGACTACCGTTTCTTCCTTCCAACTCTTTCACTTTCACTTTCGTGGTCTTTGACCGGCATTCATTTCGACTACCGTTTCTTCCTTCCGACTCTTTCAATTTCACTTTCATTGGAAAACGAACTTACTAAAATGACCATGTAATTAGTAGTCTTCTTGACACTATTTTTAGCCTGGGTAGCCTTGTATGCATTCGATACCATATTTTCAGCCATATGCCATTAATTCTTTTTTGATAATGCGGGATGACGAAAAGAAAAGAAAAGAAAAGAAAAAAAAATTATTGGTATGCATAAAATATTCTTATGATAGATTCTCTTCTGGATTGGTGGAATTCTTTATAATAGATAGATAGAGAGAGAGAAAGAGGGGGGGGGGGACAAGTGAATGTAGCAATGGGGCAAGTGAATGTAGTTGATGTGGGGTAAGAAGTTTGCACATAAATTGGCTAGTGCGGACAGCCGATGGGACCCGCTTTGGGCTATGGTTGAGCGACCTTTTTGAGCCAAATGATACTTCACTGAGCTATTCTATCGGCATTTTCGCCCAAGTCTCGCTACAACGAGCTTCGGCTGACCCCTCGGCTTCTTTTGCTGAGTCTTGCTCCTGAACCAAGGTTGCCGAACTTCAATAATCAAGAGTCGCTCGATCGATTATCCCTTATGCCAACATTCGGCACGCACCGATCATTTCGGACACTAGATCACCATGATCGTGAAAATCTCAGAATAAGCCTCATTACACAAAAATGGGAGCAAGATATAATCTTTTTCCTGGTTAGTGAAATCTGAAATCCCACCGATAAAATTTACGTCAAATCGGCCTTATCATTCTCCAAATTTCGCAACTGCACTTGAAAAATCAGGTAACAACATATCATCTTTGCTACCTTTAAACATCATGTAACAACATACTATCTTTGCTACCTTTAAACATTAGGTCTCAGAATCCCTTTGGTACGCACCGAAAAAACCCTTTAGGGATGCCATTACACTCCAGAACCCCTCTCTAAAATTTTCATCTCTCCAAATTTTCTTCACATTATTTGTGATCAAGGATCTTCACTGATTTGGGCATCGAATGATCTTTTTCAGGGATCACCCACCTCAATCTTTTGTGAGGACGCTGTTTTGTAGGTCCACAAGGATGGGAGGGCGCCACTTGGACTCTTACATGCACTACCACGTTGCATTGCTTTCACGTTTTGATTCACGTTAACACTGGACTTCGTTTGTCTAAAAGCCTAGATTTGGCCTAATTAAGAAGAGGCAGGCATATAATAACGGACGGATATAAAGCTTCACTTCATTTTTTAAAAAAAACCATAAAAAAAATCAATTAGAAGAAGCAATTTGGGGTTTTTGAAAATTGTGAAAAAAAGGAATAATTGAATACTTTATTAGATAATCAAGATTTTTAAATAATTTTCAGAACATATTGTACTGCCTTAATTCGTCGCCTTGTCTCGACGGGTACTCCATCTTGGAGACGTGCGGCAAACGTCTCACTGGACGTCGCGCCGGACCCACACGGAAATGCTAACGCTGTCCGATCGGCATCCCAACGGTCATCACCGCGGACAACGCTTCCGAATGGCGGTCTCACGCCGCCATCATGCCAGCAACGAGGTCGTCCAATTTTCTCCGGTGCGGCATTTAAGACGCGGTGACACCGGCAATTGGACCAAATACCAAACAGCCTTAGAAAAGAAATGAAACCAAGAGCGGGTCACGAATGCTGGAGTTCGTCGTAGCGGTAGCTTTCATTTTAGGTTTATGTTTTTGGTCTTTGGACTTTGGAGTGATATTTTATATTTATTTATAAACCTTTTAATATATGAGGCTGTGGTCTTCGCTTTGAAAAAGACTTTGTGTATGAAAGATCGATGCATTAAGCGTTGCAGATTAATGGAGCCTTTACATCATCGTGGTGCACTATTAATTCGTATGTTCAATGCATGCTTCAGTGCACAAACATTTTTCTTGTTGCTGCCAAATCACTTGCGACGAGCGTCGGATGAACTAAGATCTCTGCAGGCCTTCGAGGATGCATAGAGGCCACCGTCTTCCTTCTAGACCCTGCAAAAAAGTCCCGGACCGGTGGTTCCGGTGGAAACCCTCCGACGCCCAAGTCAGTGGTTTGTAAAACAGGAATGTTATGTCAATAGAGCTTGAGAGAAAGAGAGAGAGATCCCCTTGCATTGAGCTCGGGTCCTGCTCTTATACCTGTCTGAGGGTCCCGTTTACCTCGTTCCATTGGAACTGTCGAATCTTCCTCGTTGGGATAAGTTTTTCCGAACGGCAAGTGGTTAAGTCGTTGCTGGATGAGGGCCGCTTATAGCGGTAACTGCTGAACGTGCTAACACTTGCCCGTGATTTCAGTGAGCGAGGTACACGGCAATAGACCTCGAATCACGGGATCTGTTGCATGAGATGGGTCATTGTGCATGCGAAAAAGACGTCAGGTTAGGACCGAAGCCGTTGTTGGGGGCCGACGCTGGAGGCCGACGCTGAAGACCGACGCTGAAGGCCGACACTGGAGGCCGGCGCCAAAGGTCAGCGCTGGAGGCCGTTGCTAGAGGCCGACGTTGGAGGCCGACGCTGGAGGCCGTCGCTGGAGGCCGACGCTGGAGGCCGACGCTGGAGGCCGGAGCCAAAAGTCGGCACTAGAGTTCTATTTCTGGGTTTTGCTATCACATCATTACACCCCTCGCTGTGAGCGTTTAGGGGTGTAATGAGTGTGTTACCTGGTCGAGGTCCCTCTTACCCTCTTTATAGGTGCTTAGAGTTTGTTTGGCTTGACTATTTGAGGCCTTGTAATGATGACCTTGATGGGTGAAGTATCAGAGCTGATGTCTGTGAGGCATGGGGTTCTACCACTTGTCAGAGCATTTAAGGTGATGGCAGCAATGGTAGAGCTTGCTTCCTTCTTTGATATTTCAGGACTGCAGGTCTTGTCCCATCAACGATGTGGCCAGTGGGTAAGTGGACCTGGCCAGGAAGTGCCGGGGCGGGGCCGGCCAGGAGATGCCGAGGCCGAGAGGGCCGGCCAGGGATGACCGAGGCCGACTCAGCGGGCTTGGAGATGCCGGGGCCGAGAGGGCCGGCCAGGGATGGCCGGGGCCGACTCGGCGGGGCCGGCTAGGTTGGACACGCCGGGGGGGCCGACTAGGAAAGTGCCGGGGCCGCCTAGCTTGGACACGCCGGGGGCCAGCTAGAAAAATGCCGGGGCCGGCTAGCTTGGACACGCCAGGGCCGACTAGGTTGCACACGCCGGGGGGGCCGGGTAGGAAAGTGTCGGGCCGCTGGGAGGTGCTGGGTGTCGGCCTTGGAGGCGTCGGCCATGGAGGTGTCGGCCATGGAGCTGTCGGCCTTGGAGCTGTCGGCCATGGAGCTGTCGGCCATGGAGCTGTAGGCCACGGAACTGTCGGCCTTGGAGCTGTCAGCCTTGGAGCTGTCGGCCTTGGAGCCGTCGGTCTTGGACCTTAGAGCAATTAGGTGTGCGTGGCTTTATGAGGCCATAAATGCTACCGTGGCCGAAGGGCCCTTTGGAGGCCAAAGGAGAGCTCCGTCGGTTTCCTTCCTTCACGGTTCTCTAACGGCGTTGGATCAGCCACATCAGATGCCCCCTCTCCCCTGAGACGAAGCAAGCCCGGGCAAGGCGAAAGGGGTGTTACCTCCTAAGTGGCTGATCCCCACCTGACTTTTGGTTTTCATGATGTTTGGATGTGGGTCCCCGTCCACATGCCACGGAGGCAGAGAGCCAGTGAGGCCGCAATGATGCTCCTGAGGCAGAGGGAGCCGTTGAGCCTTTTTCGTAGATGCTTACCTTTGCGTCGTGTTTGATGTTGACGTCGATCCCATGCTTGAGAGCTTGGGAGCGGATGCCCGTCAACTATGAGCTGGGGAGTTGGCTTCTCCCAGCTGTGAGTTATCTTGGGGCTTCTTGATGGCTGAAAGTAACCAGTTATATGTTGCAAGTGTGTAATTTAAACACAGGTATTACTGATTGGCCGTTGGCCGCTGATATAGAGTTGAGGCCGTTGAGGCTGCAATAAAGCCGTTGAGGTTGTAATGAAGCCGCTGAGGCAAAGTTGAGGCCGTCGAGAGCCTTTTGAACCCCGGAGGCTGACCCGAGAGTCGTTGGAATTCGACCATGCTCGGGAGCCTTTAATCCCGGAGGGTGACCAAAGAGTTGAGAGTCGTCAGGTGCCTTTTCACCCCGGAGGGTGACCTGAGGGTGCTTGGACCAAGCTCAGGTGCCTTTTTCTTTAAAAAAATTGGTCTTATTCTGCAGAGTTGATGACCTGCTGATGAGGACATCAGTTCGGACCAGAGTTTGGGTCAGTCGAACCAGTCCTTGGATGTTCCTGTACCAGCAACCCAGAGTCAGCAGGCCACATAAGGGAAGCCCACGCCAGGTAGTCTACGAAGGTCCAAGAGGTTGCAGAACAAACGGGCTTAAAATTTCATGTTTGGGCCGAGTGTACGGAATTGACCCGACTTCGTTTTGACACTTTGGGTCAATCGAATCCGGTCAGCTACTATGTCGGACTGGGCCCAAACTTGGCTAGTCACATGAAAACGGACTGCTGATTCAAAGTCATTGCCTTAGGCAATGAGCTGCTGTGGATTTTGGCCATCCGGGCTCGTCTGATAGGAGTTTTGGGCATGTTTTCATTTTTAATGGCATAGTTGTAATTTTTCTGAACTTATGATGTTAGGGTTTTATCTCTTTTATTTAGTCTTGGCTTTAGGCGCCGTCGGAGGCAGAGAGAAAAAAAACCTATTTTATGTTATCTTCTGGACTTCAGATCTATGTTTTCTTTTTTTTTCTAATCAAAACAATTGAATTGAAAATTCAATTGATCCTTTAAGTTTCGGATTGTGAGTGATCAAATTCGAAATTTTCCCTTTTTCTTGTCAAGATTCGAACCAAACCTGGACGAATTCTTTTCTCGCAGATTAGATCGTTCTTGAGTTGCAGGCGTTTTGAAAATCGCCCTGCATCAACTTGGTATCAGAGCCTTGATCCAATGGAGCAGAAGAACAACGATCAATCCCTGAGAGACGCCGTGAGAGATGCTATGCAAGACGCCATGCGAGACCAGCACCAGGTGATGCAACAGATGATGCAAACCATGCAGGCGATGATGGCGCGGATGGAGGTGCAAAATCGTGCCCAACCCATTCGAGTGGAGGAGCGAGATGAAATTGATGGAGGTAGGGAGAGGGGTCTCGAAAATCTGGAGGCACCACCAATTCGAAGAGGGCAACAGAGGCCTGATGTTGGACTTCCAAGGTATGTCGATCAACCTCCCTATTTCGAAAATCAGAATCGGTGGGAAGCAGGCTTCAGGGTCGAAATTCCAGAGTTTAAAGGAGGAATTAACCCAGACGAGTATGTTGATTGGACCCTTCAGGTCGATGATGTTTTTCGTCTGAAGGAGGTGCCTTAGACAAGCAGGTACCGCTTGTCACAATTCGATTCAGAGATAGGGCTGCTGCTTGGTGGCATGCGCAGCACTATCGTAGATATATGGATGGGAGACCTCCATTAGCGTCATGGGCAGCGCTAAAGCAGGAGATGAACAGGGAGTTTTTGCCTCCGAACCATGAGCAGATTTTGTATTCGAAGTTGCATGGTTTGACGCAAGGTAGTCGGAGCGTCGAGGAGTACACAACTGAATTTTATCGATTGGTTGCACGAAATCGGTTGATTGAGGCTGAACCGAGATTGATAGCCATGTATCTTCATGGCTTGCGGCTGCCAATCCAAGATGCACTGGCTGTGCATCGAATTGATAGTAGGAGATGCGCATATGAGGGCTCAGGCAGTGGAAAAGAGCTTGATGAGAAACAGGGGGTTTCAGAGCAGAGGGGGTTTTACTACGGGCCAGAGTTCAGGGCAGAATTCAGGGGGCAAATTTATGCCTCCAGTAGCGAGGCCGCAGGCATCAGTACCTCCAAGACCAACAGGGTCGAATGGAACCTCAGGTTCTCAGGCGAGAGTGGGCAGCAACAGGGCTAACATTCGGTGCCATCGGTGTCAGAATTTGGGGCACTATGCCAATGAATGCCCCAAGGCGCGAGCTCAGTTGTATATGGAGGATTATATGGAGGACGAAATGGAGGAGAGTTCCCTGAGGATGAGGAATTTAATGATGAGCTGTGTGTTATTGATCCGGACCATATTCAAGGGGAGAGCTTAGTGATACGAAGAATGTGTCTGGCGCCGAGATCAGATGAAGATTGGCGTCGGCATGACATCTTCACAACGAAATGTTTTGTGGCTGGCAAAACATGTCGTGTTATCATAGACTCGGCAGTTGGGAGAATGTGATAGCAGAGGAGGCTGTGAAGAAGCTGGGGTTGCAGACAGACCCTCACCCACATCCATATAAGCTCGGTTGGGTGAACCGAAATGCAGACATTCAGGTCAGCCGAAGGTGTAAGTTGTCACTGTGTTTTGGTCCTCATTTCGAGACAACTATTGAGGCGGATGTTGTTCCAATGGATGCTACTCACATCATACTGGGGCGTCCGTGGCAGTTTGATAACAGGGCAGTGTACAACGGGTACACCCACAGTTATATGCTGCGTCCAGATGGGAGGAAAGTTATTTTGAAGCCGCTTCAGGAAGTGAGTGGACAGAATACAGTAATTTGTTTACCAAGCACAGAATTCGATGCGAGTTTGGATGGAGAGGATGTTTGTTTTGCTTTGGTGAGCAAGTCAGGAGACTTCGGCGTGGAAGAGGAGCAAAGGCCGAATATGATTCCTGAGGAGTTGGTGTCTATCTTGGAGGAATTCCGAGATGTTGTATCAAAGGAGCTACCGGCTGGATTACCACCTCTCCGAGATATTCAGCACGGCATTGACCTTATTCCGGGCTCAGTGTTGCCGAATAAGGCTCATTATCGGATGACACCGCAACAGCATGAGGAATTGAGGAGGCAGGTCCAAGAACTTTTGGACAAGGGGTTCGTACGGGAGAGCATTAGCCCGTGCGCGGTGCCAGCCCTTTTGGTACCGAAGAAGGATGGTACGTGGCGCATGTGTGTCGACAGCCGCGCGGTTAACAAAATTACTGTGAAGTACAGGTTCCCGATACCGAGGTTGGACGACATGCTTGATCAGTTGAGTGGTGCTAAGGTCTTCACGAAGATTGATTTGAAGAGTGGGTACCATCAGATAAGGATGAAGCCTGGAGACGAATGGAAGACAGCCTTCAAGACTAAGGAAGGGCTGTATGAATGGTTGGTAATGCCATTCGGGTTGTCCAACGCGCCGAGCACGTTCATGCGCGTAATGAACCAGGTTTTACGTCCATTTCTTAGCTCATTTGTGGTTGTCTACTTTGATGATATTTTGATATACAGCAGGACAGCCGAAGAGCATGTGGGCCATGTGGCACAGGTTTTGTCAGTGTTACGTGAGAACCAGTTAGTTGCTAACCCAGAGAAGTGCATTTGGATGGTTGGGAGACTAATTTTTCTGGGGTACGTTGTGACTGGAGAGGGGATTCTCCCAGATAGGAATAAGGTGCATGCAATTGTGGAATGGCCAGTACCTTCAACCTTGACAGAATTGAGATCCTTTTTGGGTCTTGCAGGGTTTTATCGCAGGTTTGTCAAGGGGTATAGTGAGCTGGCTGCACCTTTAACGGAATTGTTGAAGGGAGCCAGATTCGGGTGGAATGATGCCGCACAGGAGGCATTTGATGGGCTGAAAGTCAGATTGACCGAAGCTCCTTTATTGGTTCTTCCTGATTTTGATAAAGTTTTTGAGGTGGATTGTGATGCTTCGAAGACTGGAATTGGGGCAGTGCTTAACCAGGAAGGAAGACCAGTCGCATACTTCAGTGAGAAGCTGGGAGGAGCTAAACTGGCTTACTCGGTTTATGATCTGGAATTGTACGCCATTGTGAGATCCTTGCAGCATTGGCGCCACTACTTGATTCAGCGGGAGTTTGTACTGTATTCAGACCATCAGGCGCTGAAGTTTTTACAGGGTCAGCATAAACTGAGTTCAAGGCATGCGAAGTGGGTGAGTGCCTTGCAGGAATACACTTTCAGCATCAAGCACAAGTCTGGTACGTTGAATAGAGTGGCTGATGCTTTGAGTAGGCGGAGCTTGTTGATTGGCGCTATGCATGTGTACACTCTCGGCTTTGAGAGTGTAAGGGAGGACATTCGTGTGGATGAGCACTTCAAGGGGATTTTGGCCAAAATTGAGGTGGGGGAGCGAACTGATTTCGTTCTCCATGATGGATATTTGTTTCGAGGTAACTGCTTATGTGTTCCTGATACGTCTCTTCGTGTGTTGATCATCCAGGAACTGCATAACCAGGGTCACTTCGGAAGGGATAAAACAGCCTGGTTGATTCGGCAGCGGTTTTATTGGCCTGGTCTTGACCGAGATGTCAAGGCTTTTGTGAAGAGGTGCAGGTTGTGTCAAGAGTCGAAGGGGACAGACACGAACCAAGGTATGTACACGCCTTTACCTATCCCAGAGGCACCATGGCGAGATGTTTCTATGGACTTTGTTGTAGGATTGCCGCGGACAGCAAGGGGACTGGATTCGATTATGGTGATTGTGGATCGGTTCAGTAAGGTGGCGTGTTTCTTGCCATGTAAAACCACTTTTGATGCGTCAAAGGTTGCTGACCTGTATTTTGCTTCAGTGGTTCGACATTTTGGTATACCGGCATCCATAGTGTCAGACAGGGACAGCAAGTTTATGGGACACTTCTGGCGAGAGCTGTGGAAGAAGTTGGGCACAAAGTTGAAATTCAGCAGCCCTTATCATCCTCAGACGGATGGACAGACTGAAGTTGTCAACCGTAGCTTGGGTAATCTGTTGCGGGCAAATGTGCATGAATTCAGGAGCTGGGATTTGTGTTTGCCGAAGATTGAGTTTGAGTTCAACTCTTCAGTGAACCGTTCTATGGGGTTTGCTCCGTTTCAGATACTGTTTGGGTTCTTGCCA
This sequence comes from Calamus simplicifolius, assembly GCA_900491605.1. Taxonomy (NCBI): domain Eukaryota; kingdom Viridiplantae; phylum Streptophyta; class Magnoliopsida; order Arecales; family Arecaceae; genus Calamus; species Calamus simplicifolius. The sequence continues at coordinate 156,415 of UESW01002482.1, read as the reverse complement.
AGAGGTCCTTTGGATGTTCTGCCAGTTGAGTCGCCAGAGAAGGTGAGTCAGAAGGTCGAAGATAGAGTGTCTGACTTGCAGGAGATACATGCGACTGTTAGAGCCAAATTGGAGCAGACTTACGCCAAATACAAGGCGAAAGCTGATCAGCAGCGTCGGCAACAGTCCTTTGAAGTGGGCGATTTGGTATGGGTTTACTTACCAAGGGAGCGGTATCCACAGGGAGCTTTAACGAAGCTCAAGCCGAAGAAGATAGGTCCATGCCAGGTATTGAGAAATTTGGTGACAATGCCTATCGGGTTGAGTTACCAGATGATGTCTTCATTTCGGATGTGTTCAACATTCGGCATCTGACCCCTTATGCAGGAGAGAATTCGAGCTTGAGGTCAAGCTTTTCAGAGGAAGGGGAGAGTGATGAGGACATCAGTTCGGACCAGAGTTCGGGTCAGTCGAACCAGTCCTTGGATGTTCCTGTACCAGCAACCCAGAGTCAGCAGGCCACGTCAGGGAAGCCCACGCCAGGTAGTCTACGAAGGTCCAAGAGGTTGCAGAACAAACGAGCTTGAAATTCCATGTTTGGGCCGAGTGTACGGAATTGACCCGACTTCGTTTTGACACTTTGGGTCAATCGAATCCGGTCAGCTACTGTGTCGGACTGGGCCCAAACTTGGCTAGTCACATGGAAACGGACTGCTGATTCAAAGTCATTGCCTTTGGCAATGAGCTGCTGTGGATTTTGGCCATCCGGGCTCGTCTGATAGGAGTTTTGGGCCTGTTTTCGTTTTTAATGGCATAGTTGTAATTTTTCTGAACTTATGATGTTAGGGTTTTATCTCTTTTATTTAGTCTTGGCTTTAGGCGCCGTCGGAGGCAGAGAGAAAAAAAAGCTATTTTATGTTATCTTCTGGACTTCAGATCTATTTTTCTTTTTTTTTCTGAATCAAAACAATTGAATTGAAAATTCAATTGATCTTCCTTTAAGTTTCGGATTGTGAGTGATCAAATTCGAAATTTTCCCTTTCTCTTGTCAAGATTCGAACCAAACCTGGACGAATTCTTTTCTCGCAATTAGATCGTTCTTGAGTTGCAGGCGTTTTGAAAATTGCCCTGCATCACCTGCCCCCCAGGGAACCGTGTTGATTGAAGGAGGGGGGGGGAACTAGTGCTGAAATCCGAGGGCAGCTGGAATGGAATCCGCAGGAGGTCTTGGGCTTGGATTGCCGATGCGGAGCCGGGCTTGAGTGTGCCGACGCGGAGCCGGGCTTGGAGGTGCCAACGTGGAGCGGCTTGAGTGTGCCGACGTGGAGCCGGGCTTGGAGGTACAGACGCGGAGCTGGGCTTGAGTGTCGAGAGAGACTCGGGCTTGAGTGTGCCGACGCGGAGCCGGGCTTGGAGGTGCCGACGTGGAGCCGGGCTTGAGTGTGCCGACGCGGAGCCGGGCTTGAATTGCCGGTGCGGAACTGGTCTTTTTGTGCCGACGCGGAGCCGGTCTTAAGTTGCCGGTGCGAAACCGGTCTTTTTGTGCTGATGCGGAGCCGGTCTTAAGTTGTTGGTGTGGAACCGGTCTTTTTGTGCCGACGCGGAGCCGGTCTTAAATTGCCAGTGCGGAACCGGTCTTTTTGTGCCGACGCAGAGCCGGTCTTAATTTGCCGGTGCGGAACCGTCTTTTTTGCCGATGCAGAGTCGGTCTTTGGTCTTTTGAGACGCCAATGCGAGGTTGGTCTTGATGCTAATGCAGAGTCGGTCTCCCCTGCATGACATTTTTAAGTATCAATGAATGAAATACTATCTTAAGTGCAGCGTACTTAGCTCTTGGCACTCCTGTTTTCCTTCTACAGACTTGAGCGCTCCCGCTGGTGGTCTACCCCTCAGGGAATCAAATTTGTTGAAGTGGAGGTACCGCTGCCCTTACTTGGGCCTCCCTCTGTGTCGCCGTCCATAGGAGAGAAGGCTGCTTGGGTGGTGAATGATGGCTCTCTGAGCTTTAAGTCGTTGGTGAGCTTGAGGATGGTGGACCTCTTGCTAGGAAGATTCCCGATGAAGGATGGCTGGCCTGAGCAGCGAACCAAGAGCAAGCGGAAGCCTTTGCTCGTTGTTGTGTGGTGTTGAGATGTTGCTTCTGATGCTTCTGCTTAGCTCGCTGAAGGTGCCCCCCAGCATAAGTGGTGAAAGCTTTTTGGAATTTTTTTTTTCATCACGACCTTTATGATCCATCATTTTGATTAAAGGGAGACGAGGATCTAAAAACTAGCATCGCTTTTCTGTCGCCCCCCTACCTGGCGCGCCAATCTGTTGCTGCCAAATCACTTGCGATGAGTGTCGGGTGAGCTGAGATCTCCGCAGACCTTCGAGGATGCAGAGAGGTTACCGTCTTCCTTCTAGAGCCTGCAAAAAAGTCCCGGACCGGTGGTTCTGGTGGGGACCCTCCGACGCCCAAGTCAGTGGTTTGTAGAACAGGAATGTTATGTCAACAGAGCTTGAGAGAGAGAGAGAGAGAGAGAGATCCCCTTGCATTGAGCTCGGGTCCTGCTCTTATACCTGTCTGAGGGTCCCGTTTACCTCATTCCATTGGAACTTGTTGATCCATTTATTGATTTTGATGATTAATAAAGAAATTGAGTATATTTATTTGATTACTAATGGATTTTATAAGTGTTTCAGGACTTAAATTTATTTGATCAATTTAAAGGAATTAAGAAATGAATTTTGAATCAAATACAAATCAGAGATTTCAAAGTTTTAGAGCTTGGAGTCGACACCTAGAAAATCTGGAGCCGACCCCATGGCCAATTCAATTTTAATCTGATTTTTGATACGATCCGGAGTCGACACCTAGAGTTTTGGAGCCGACACCTAGAGTTTCGGAGTCGACACTTACAGTGTCTGGAGCCAACTCCGATGCGGGGACAGAACGCTTTTTTTTTAGCATCCTGGAGCCGACACCTACAGTATTCGGGAGCCGGCACCTGACGATGGCGAGCTGACACATACTTTTTCGGAGCCGATTCCTCAATGAACTCGGAAATTTCTATTTTTGGTAAAACGATCTGGAGCCGACACCTGAAAAGTTGGAGCCGACTCCAACCTGACTGGGATGAAAATTTAAAATGTCAGATCAGCTCTAACGGTAATATTTCCTTTTTACCTAATTTCTAACGGATATATTTTGTTTCCAGGTACACTCCAACGGCTAGTTTCCTTCCCAAAACGGATTAAAAGAAATCTATAAAAAGGGGGAAAAACACCCGTTTGAAAAAGAGAAAAGAGAGAAAAAAAAGAGAGAGAACGAAAAATAGAAAAATTTCAAATCAAAAATCCGAGAAACCCTAAGCCTGAAATCCAAGAGAAAAGCATTCAAATTCAAATCCTTCCACTCCAAAAAGCTCAAAGAGGAATCCAAGGTGCCCAAATCAAAAAATCGATGGATTTCTCTAATTGAAGTAAAAGCTCTGTTTTTTCCATTTCCAATCTTCTCAACTGCAACGACTGTAAGGGATTAAAGCTGAGGCTTGATTCATCATTCCAAAGGGAGAAGAGGAAAAGAAGAAAAGAAGAAAAGCTCAAAGCCAAACAACTTCAAATCAGGCTTTTCTAAACTTGTTTACTTATTTTTTAATATTTGCTCATTGAGGAGCTGTGTATCTTTGAAAAACTATATTCTTTTTATTTGTGCCTAGTTCAATCAAAGGGATTGAACTAGTGGAGGTTGTATACCTCGGGTCAAGCTAGATTAGCTTGAGTTTAGGGTTGTGTGCTGGTGAGCCCGAAAAACCAGCTGGGTTCGTTGTGATCCCGGGTAAAACAACAAGTTTGGGTTGTGAGCTTGTAAAACAACTCGGTTGTAATCGAGAAGATTATAGTGTGGACCCAAGTGGATCTTGGGAGTGGACATATGTTGGATACACCGAACCACTATAAAATCTTTGTATTTGCCGTGCTTCTATTGTCTCTATCTCTATCTCTATCTCATTGATTGTGCTTTATATTTGCATTGCATTTACTTTCATTCATCTTAAGCAAACAATTTTTTTTGGAGGTTAAATTTTTTAAAGAACCCAATTCACCCCCCCTCTTGGGTTGTCATCTGGGCCAACATAACTGTCGAATCTTCCTCGTTGGGATAAGTTTCTCCAAACGGCAAGTGGTTAAGCCGTTGCTGGATGAGGGCCGCTTGTAGCGGTAACTGCTGAACGTGCTAACACTTGCCCGTGATTTCAGTGAGCGAGGTACACGGCAATAGACCTCGAATCATGGGATCTGTTACATGAGACGGGTCATTGTGCATGCGAAAAAGGCATCAGGTTAGGACCAAAGCCGTTGTTGGAGGCCGGCGTTGGGGGCCGACGCTGGAGGCCGACGTTGAAGGCCGACGCTGAAGGCCGAAACTGGAGGCCGGCGCCAAAGGTCAGCGCTTGAGGCCGCTGCTGCTGGAGGCCGACGCTGGAGGCCGGAGCCAAAGGCCAGCGCTGGAGGCCGGAGCCAAAGGTCGGCACTGGAGTTCTATTTCTGGGTTTTGCTGTCACATCATTACACCCCTCGCTGTGAGCGTTTAGGGGTGTAATGAGTGTGTTACCTGGTCCAGGTCCCTCTTACCCTCTTTATAGGTGCTTAGAGTTTGTCTGGCTTGACTAGTTGAGGCCTTGTAATGATGACCTTGATGGGTGAAGTATCAGAGCTGATGTCTGTGAGGCATGGGGTTCTACCACTTGTCAGAGCATTTAAGGTGATGGCAGCAATGGCAGAGCTTGCTTCCTTCTTTGATATGTCAGGACTGCAGGTCTCGTCCCATCAACGACGTGGCCAGTGGGTAGGTGGACCTGGCCAGAAAGTGCTGGGGCGGGGCCGGCCAGGAGATGCCGGGGCCGAGAGGCCGGCCAGGGATGGCCGGGGCCGACTCGGCGGGTCGGAGATGCCGGGGCCGAGAGGGCCGGCCAGGGATGGCCGGGGCCGACTCGGCGGGGCTGGCTAGGTTGGACATGCCGGGGGGGCTATCTAGGAAAGTGCCGGGGCCGACTAGCTTGGATACGCCGGGGCCGGCTAGGTTGCACATGCCGGGGGGGCCGGCTAGGAAAGTGCCGGGCCGCTGGGAGGTGTCGGGTGTCGGCCTTGGAGGCCTCGGCCATGGAGGTGTCGGCCATGGAGCTGTCGGCCTTGGAGCTGTCGACCATGGAGGTGTGGCCATGGAGCTGTCGGCCTTGGAGCTGTCGGCCATGGAGCTGTCGGCCTTGGAGCTGTAGGCCATGGAGCTGTCAGCCTTGGAGCTGTCGCCATGGAGCCGTCGGCCTTGGAGCTTAGAGCAATTAGGTGTGCATGGCTTTATGAGGCCATAAATGCTATCATAGCCGAAGGGCCCTTTGGAGGCCAAAGGGGGGCTCCGTCGGTTTCCTTCCTTCACGGTTCTCTAACGGTGTTGGATCAGCCACATCATTTCTCTTTGCTTTTTGGTGAGGTAGAAATTTGAGGTCATGATCTTTGCTATTTGGTAAGAGAGAATGTTAGGTCGTGGTCTTCATCGGCACCGTATACTTTTCATTTCAAATGTTGTTTCTCCATCCAACACTCTTACTTTCACCGGATAGCAGAGTTACTAAAATGTCCTTGTAATTAGTAGTCTCTTGACATCATTGGTAGCATTATATGCCATTTTTTCAGCCTTATGCCAATAAATTTTTTTATCTTGATGAGAGCAAAAGCAACAATGCAGTCATGCAATATTAATAGATATAATAAACTAAATAGTATTAAAAACAACTGCTATAATGTCATCATGTATTTAATATATTAAATATTTCATCAATATATTATATTAAAGATTGTATTTTTTATAAAAGGAATTATTTAAAGAATGTCGACTTGTTATATGTTAAAATTTATGATTTGTCAAATTTAACTATAATAGTTATTTATTATATCTACTTAAAAAAATAATTATATTATTATTGACATTGTATTTTGATTTTTGAGGAATAAATTAAAATAAATTGGCTATTAGACCGAAAAATTACTAATAACATATGTTCTTAGATCGATAAAACTAGGCTACTAACCTTCGGTCAACAAGCTTAAAAAATAAAAAAAAAGCAGAAAAAGGATTGAAAACCAAAGTATAGTTATTAAAATTGTAAAGTAGATGAAAAGTTAGTACAAATTAATGGAAGATTTTGATAATTTTTAAAACTGAATAAAAAGTTGCTGAAAGTCCTAGCTATTGCCAACTACAATTATGATTGACACATTATAAATATAAAAAAGACAGTATTTACAAAAAATTGACTTGATCAAAGTATAATTTAGAACATTTTTTTTTTGTATCTTAAGAGTAGCCAATAACTTATTATGGTTAAGAATAAATTGTAGCTTATAACTTCGCCTTTGTATTCTACTCCTATATCAGGTAAGAACAAAAACTTAGCCAGTCCGCTCAACTTATTATACTTGATTATACTTAAATTATTTAAAAAGCTAGAAAGCATTAGCATGGCCATTGATTCCTGCAACCAAGAGTTTTCTAGCACGTTGGTATATTCTTACAATAAATAGTTTTAAGAAGAGCTTTTTCTCACAAAATATCATGGGCACTGTTGGTTCATCGAGGATCCTTTCACTCCCAAGAGAATAAAAAATTTATAGTACATGAGAAAGTAATATTTATTTATTTTTGGAACAAAATAATTTGTAGCCCTAGGAATGGAAATCGCTATCCATCTCTAAATGGCAAGGATTTCAGGTTCAATTCTAAAATAAAATAGCTACTGTATATATATATATATATATATATATATATATATATATATATATATATATTAGGTTTTGGTTTTAATACTTGTTTTGTTAATTGAGTTGCAAGTTTATTCTACCCAACTTTACTTGTTGGGACTTTCCAATTAAGTCTTTGATTCTTATACTTTTCATGTTTGCTTTCAACACAATAAAATATATAAAAAAGTAAAATATAAAATGTGATTGATTGCATCAAAAGTAGGAGAACTAGAAAAAAAATACCATTCATGCTAGATGCATAGACAATTAGGAGATGTACTTGATTTGCATTGAAAACCATTGTAGATGCGTAGAAAATAATTTGCTACTTTTAAAGCAATGATAAAGTTTGAGTCCAATGAAAATCATATATGAAAACTTATAGTTAAGCAAGCATGAAATAATTTAAAAAATGTTAATATATATAATCTTGTAAATAACTTTTTTATGTCCAAGCAGTTACAAGTTACTATGGCGACTATTATTTTGATGTCTTACATGAAAATTTTCACATACAATAATTTCATACAGCAACAAGGTGTTTAGCAATGCGAAACAACATCATTAATAATTTAGATGTTTACTTCTAAAAGGAATACTTCAACAAGTAATTTAATGTATAAAACCATGTTTGCATTGCACGCTTGCGCCAAGAGGCTCTTTTGTCAACAATAAGATAGTAAATTACACCTAAATAAAATTCTAGTTCTGATAGTACCTATAATGGGTTTGGAATTATTAATATAAATCTTAATTTGATATATAATTATTAAAATCCTAAAAAATCCAACTCTCATGGAGTATTAGACTTGAACTCCTGCACCGGTTCACTTTGTGAACTTTTTTTAATATTTTATTTAAGAAATAATTCAGCACCTGTTAGAGATAAATCTTATCCTCCTAACACTACCCCTCCAATTTAATCAAGTGGTCTTTCCAGATCCCAACAAAAAAAAAAAAATAAAAATAAAAACTTTTCTAAACAAGGACACCAAAGTAATTTGGCACGGTCAAAAGCCAATTGAGTCATGAACTCAGAGAACACTTTGTCAAATGAAAGAAAAGCCATTTTTTCCGAGTATTCCCGGTCCTCCCCCACCTTTACTTATGCCTGTCCTCTGTCTGAAGGCTCTGCAGCGATGGCTCTTTCCAAAACTCCATCTCCCTTTCCACCCCCTTCCTTCTCTCTCCTCCTATTCCTCTTTTTCTTAGCTCTCCAAACCCCTATCTCCTTCTCCGATGACACCATCTCTGCCAAATCCTACATCTCGGGGGACCAGCAGCTAACCTCCAAAGGGGGCAAGTTCGTGCTGGGTTTCTACCGTCCTGATAATTCCTCCAAATACTACATAGCCATCTGGTACAAAAAAGACTCGCAGCAAACCGCGGTCTGGGTAGCCAACAGAGAAACGCCTGTCTCAGACCACACCACATCTGAGCTCAAGCTCTCATACGACGGAAATTTGATAATCCTCAATGAGTCCAAAGCCCAAATCTGGTCAACCAACACCATCATCTCCTCCAACTCCACCGTAGCTGTTCTTGAAGACACCGGAAACCTTGCGCTAAGAGATGGCTCCAACTTCTCCAAGGTCTTGTGGCAGAGCATGGACCACCCCACGGACACTTGGCTTCCCGGCGGCAAGCTTGGGCTGAACAAGGTGACTAAAATGAAACAGCGCCTCATCGCCTGGAGAAGCTCAGCTGACCCAGCTCCTGGGATCTTCTCCCTTGAGCTAGACCCCAATGGAACCAGCCAGTGCTTCCTTCAATGGAATCAGTCTGTCTCGTACTGGTCCAGTGGGACGTGGAACGGGGATATCTTTAATTGCGGGACGGAGATGACGGCATATCTTGACTCTGACTTCAATTACACTGACAACGACGAAGAGAGCTATTTCACTTATTCGGTTAAAGATGATTCCGTCATGTCAAGGTTCGTAATGGACATCTCGGGGCAGATCAAGCAGTACACATGGACGGAAGGATCCAAGGAGTGGATGCTGTTCTGGTTCCAGCCAGGATGTCAGTGCGATGTTTATTCTCTCTGCGGGCCGTTCGGGATCTGCAACGACAACATGTTGACATACTGCAACTGCGTGCAGGGTTTTGTGCCGCGGAACCAGACCGAATGGGATTTGGACGATCAAAGAGGGGGTTGCGTGAGGAGAACCCAGTTGCAGCAGTGCAGCAGCAATAGCTCAGCGAATGTGAAAACCGATAAGTTTTATCAGATGGATAGCATGAGGTTGCCAGTGAATGGTCAGAAGTTAGATGTTGGAACTGCTGAAGATTGTGCATTGGCTTGTTTGAACAATTGTTCCTGCACTGCTTACTCATTTAGTAGTGGATGCTCTGTATGGTTTGGGGATTTGATTAATATACAGGACCAATTCAGCGGATCCAATGGATCAACCCTCTACCTTCGGCTAGCTGCTTCGGACCTGCCGGATTCAACCAGCAAGAAGGTGCCGGATTCCGCCCGCAAGAAGGGAACGGCAACCGGGGCTGCCGTCGGTGCGGTTGCGGGCTTTGTAGTTTGCGTCGCAGTCGCCTGGTTGCTGATTTGGAGGCGCCGGAAGAGGCGGATGATTCGTGCTGCGAGCGAAGTAGGAAGAGTGCTGGCGCCATTCAGATACAGTGACTTGCATTATTTCACGAAGAACTTCTCGGAGAAACTGGGAGGAGGAGGTTTCGGTTCGGTCTTTAAAGGTTTCTTGCCTGATTCAACCGCCATAGCTGTCAAGAAGCTCGAAGGCCTGCAACAGGGAGAGAAGCAGTTCCGGACCGAGGTGGGCACAATTGGAGTAATTCACCATGTCAACCTGGTTCGTCTTCTTGGGTTTTGCGCTGAGGGTGCTAGAAGGTTGCTGGTTTATGAGTTCATGCCAAAGGGTTCTCTGGATGCTCTGCTGTTCCAGAGCAATTCCATGGTCTTGGACTGGAACACCAGGTACCGAATTGCGCTCGGAACTGCCAAAGGATTAGCTTATCTCCACGAGAAGTGCAGGGACTGCATCATACATTGCGATGTCAAGCCTGAGAACATACTGTTGGATGCGTCGTTCGTTCCAAAAGTGGCAGACTTCGGTCTGGCAAAGCTTGTAGGCCGGGACTTCAGCCGAGTGTTGACTACCATGAGAGGAACAAGAGGCTACCTTGCTCCTGAATGGCTAACTGGGGAAGCTATCACTGCAAAAGTTGATGTGTACAGCTACGGGATGATGCTTTTCGAAATTATTTCTGGCAGGAGAAACTCAGAGGAAGGGAAAGCTGAGTTTTTTCCTATATTAGCTGCCAACAAGCTTGTCCAAGGGGATGTCCGAGGCTTGTTGGATCATAGATTGGAGGATGTTGTTAATATTGAAGACTCGAAAGGGTTTCTAAAGTTGCTTGCTGGTGCATTCAGGATAATGAAAGTTCTAGGCCGACGATGGGAGAGGTTGTTCAAATTCTCGAGGGCTTTCTGGATGTCAACATGCCTCCTATTCCAGTATATCTTCAGATTATTGCAGCAAGCCCGGAGAGCATAAATTTCATCTTAGACTCGTCATCAAATCAAAGTCCCCAGATAAGGAGTACCACATCTACTGGTTCTCCCGTTAATAGCTCATCAACTAGTCCTGATGTGTGAAGATGACCAAGACTTTTCAACCTCCCGCAATGACACTTGAGTGAGTCCGCCTTGTATTTTTTCAGTTGCATTTCAGAGTAATTAATAGCTTCATGACCCGGCCTTTGCTTGTCCAATATACTTGGAAGTGTTGAATGCCCTTTTAGCACGGCCAATTACTGCTACACTAGGGATGGTCAAGGTATCATGTACCCAGATACGAAATTCCAAACACTACGTGTCCTCATGTAATTGGGTGAACGATAACTTAGTAATGTGAATCAGAGTGTCGCCCATGCTTATTCCGTTATTATGGTTGGTACCTTAACTTGGCATATGTTCTATGGTATTGATTGCTGTAGGCGCTACCATGGGCATTAATTTAATTTGCTGGATGGCATGAACGAATTCCCTTGATAATTCATTTCAGTGTCACCAAATGGCCGTGGCTTTGTGATATTTGAGAGATGGGATGCCCAGATGATCCCGTAGTTGGCACCGTATCAGCTACGTACGTGTTACCATGCGCGCATAGAGCATGCGCAGGACCGGCCCAGCCCAGATTTTCTCATTGATTCAGGAGATCTTTGGAGAGATTTGGGTAGGTTGGATACCAGCAAATCTAGGTGATTGGATCAGCAATCCAGTAGATTTTGGATAAGATTTTGGAGAGGAAAATCAGCTATTATCAACAAGTAACAAACTTAAGATTTGCATAAGATTTTAGAGAGTTAGTTGAGGATATCTTGGCCATATCCAAAAGTCATTGTGGGAGCTGTTTGGATGAAGATTGGAGGCGTCTACCCAGCTGCAATGTGATCTCTTCATCAGCCTATATGAAGATTGGAGGTGTCTACCAGCTGCAACGTGATCTCTTCATCAGCCTATCTAACAGCAATCAAAGGATAAGATTTGGGAAGAGATTAGGCGGTGCATGAAGATTGGATAAGATTTGGGGGCATTAGATGGAGGGGTGTTTCAGCCCTTATGTAAAGTTACCGGTGGGAACTTTAGAGATGAGAATTGGAGGCGTCAATTCTTGCAGCTACGTGATCCCCTCATCAGCCCATCTAACGGCATGAAAGAGATGAGGTTGAAGGGAGATTGGGCGGTGGCTTTTTAAGGCGTCCGTGAAGAAAGGGATAAGGACTGTGGAGTTTTTGGATAAGGCAACGGCTGCACTATAAATAAAGGGGCTGAGGTCTTCGGGATTCATGAAATAGAACAGAGGGGAATCAAGGCGAATCCCATCCAACGCCATCAATATTCTTCACCTTGGGCGAGAAGGAGGAGCCATCAATAAAGCGAAGGCTCCGGGTGATCATCTAGCCATCAATATTCTCCACCTTGGGGGTGAGAGGGAGGAGAAAGAGAGAAGGCACGATCGGAGCCGTTGAGGAGCTTCCGGGTAATCATCTACGGATCATCTAGCCATCAATATTCTCCACCTTGGGGGCGAGAGGGAGGAGAAAGAGAAGGCTCCGGGTGATCATCTACGGGCGAGAGGGAGGAGAAAGAGAAGGCTCCGGGTGATCATTTACGGGTTACGGGTGAGTGATCTTGTATATTCTCTACCTTCGAGAAACCTTCGAGAAGGCAAGAAGGAGGAGAAAGAGAAAGGAGGAGAAAGAGAAGGCACGATCGGAGCCGTTGAGGAGCTTCCGGGTGATCATCTACGGGTTACGGGTGAGTGATCTTATAGGGTGAGTGATCTTGTAGCCTAAAGGCAAGGTGAGGAGAGATCGGTGAGAGATTTCTTGTAGTGCTATGGCACATATTCATCTTGTCTTCCTCTTAGGATTGTTATTAATCAAAGAGGTTGAGGTAGAGTTTACCCTGTACATCTTGTGTTTGGGTGGGACTTTGTTCTTCGGAAATTTTTATTTATTATTCTGGGGTAAGGCTCGTTAGAGGAAGGGTTTGTCTAACGCAATCACCGGTAGACGCAAGGACCTAGTGGCCATAGGGAGTGCTTGCGCGTGTCGATTGAAAGCCCGGTGACAAGTGGTATCAGAGCCCGGTTGAAGACAAGTTCCAAGCAAGTCCAAGCAGATGGCGAGAGCGATAGGAGACCGCATGACCCATTTGGAGGGTATTGTGGGAGATCCAGAAGAGGGATCAACCATGAATCTGGTGGCTGTGTGCGTGGAGTTGAGCATGCAGTTGGCTGAGTTGCGGGCTTCGCATATCCAGTTGATGGAGGCACACGAGGGACTGCTTCGCGACCTCGAGCATCGAAGCATGCAACATCAGCGATCAGATTTGGCCATGGAGGAGCGATTGGAGCTTCGGATCCATGCTTTGGAGCAGGAGGTGATCCATCTGAGGCAGGAGGCGCGGAGTCCAGTCCACATGGTGGGCACTCCGGCAAAGGAAGCAAAGGTCAGGGAGCCAAAGGCCTTCGGCGGAGTCAGGAGCACGACGGAAGTGGAGAACTTCACATGGGACATGGAGACTTACTTCCATGCGGCAAAGATCCCAGCACCCGATCAGGTGAATCGGGCCTTGATATATTTGGAGGGGAACGCCAAGCTCTGGTGGAAGACCAGAACGGTCGAGGATGACCGTGCGGGGTCCCATAATCGAGACATGGGAGATCTTCAAGAAGGAACTGAAGGCTCAGTTCCAGCCGAGCAACGCAGGGTGGCTTGCTCGAGAGAACCTGAGGAAGCTGCGGCAGATAGGGAGCATCCAGGAGGACGTGGCGCAATCCAACAATCTACTTCTGGAGGTATCCAACATGTCCGAGGAAGATAAGCTATTTAACTTCCTCGCTGGTTTACAGGGGTGGGCGTAGGCCGAGCTTCGCAGGAGGGAGGTGAGGGATATTCCCTCAGCCTTCATAGTAGCAGAGGCGCTGGTGGACTTTCGCAGCGCTACTACTTCGGGCAGCGGTGGTCAAAGCAAGGGCAAGCGCAAGAGTGCGTCACCACCGCGTGGTCGAAAGGGAAAGAAGGAGAGTGTTTCACCACGTGCAGTAGCCAAACCAAAGGGACAGGCGACTTTTGCCGGATGCTTCATATGCGGAGGGCCGCATCTGGCGCGCGAGTGTCCACAAAAGGTGGCGGTAGCGGCCGTCACTACCCAGGGAGACAGGGCATCCGAGAGTTCGGAGGATGAGCCAGTAGCGAGGATAGCCCCGCTACAGTCCATCAATACTTTAGCTGCGAGGGAGCAACGCCAAGGTTTGATGTACGTGAGGGCTCAGATCAACGGGAGGACCGTGCGGGCCTTGGTTGATTCCGGCGTGACACACAATTTCGTGAGCCAAGGAGCGGCGCACAAATTGGGGCTTGGAGCGCTATCCCAGCCTTGTAAGGTGAAGCCAGTCAACTCCGAGGAGATGGGTCTTTGGGCCAGGCGGAGGCCACATTGGATGTGGGCTCATGGACTGGACGCTGCAGCATGACGGTCTTGCCAATCGACGACTACAACCTGATACTCGGGATGGACTTCTTCATCAAGAGCAAGGCCATGGTCATGTCTCATTGAAGGGGCATCTTGATCCGGAGCGGTAGGCGTCCTTACTTTGTTCCAGTGGAGGGATGGCAGAGGATAATTGCGAAGGGTGGGGGCAAGAAACCGTCCCACCACCAGACTTGAGGTTGTGTGACAACCTCACGCCTAGGCGACACGTGGGAGAGCCTAGGCACAGAGGCCTGCGGCAGGAGGCGCAGGCGGGATAGCTCAACGAGTGGGCTATCCAACCGAGGAGGCATCAGGGGGTGCGCGTGGTAGGTGGCCGCGTTGGGACTCGGGAGACTTTGGCCAGGAGGGCCAAGGTATGCGCAATGACATGGAGCCTTAGCACGACTCGACGAGGGCGTCGAGATTTCAGTGGGGGGAGATTGTTACCATGCGCACATAGAGCATGCGCGGGACCGGCCCAGCCTAGATTTCCTCCGTGATTCAGGAGATCTTTGGAGAGATTTGGGTAGGTTGGATACCAGCAAATCTAGGTGATTGGATCAGCAATCCAGCAGATTTTGGATAAGATTTTGGAGAGGAAATCAGCTATTATCCACAAGTAACAAACTTAAGATTTGGATAAGATTTTGGGAGAGTTAGTTGAGGATATCTTGGCCATATCCAAAAGTCATCGTGGTAGCTGTTTGGATGAAGATTGGAGGCGTCTACCCAGCTGCAACATGATCTCTTCATCAGCCTATCTAACAGCCATCAAAGGATAAGATTTGGGAAGAGATTGGGCGGTGCATTAAGGAGGCGGTGCATGAAGATTGGATAAGATTTGGGGGCGTTAGATGGAGGGGTGTTTCAGCCCTTATCTAAAGTTACCGGTGGGAACTTTGGAGATGAAAATTGGAGGCGTCAATCTGTAGCTACGTGATCCCCTCATCAGCCCATCTAACGGCATGGAAGAGATGAGGTTGAAGGGAGATTGGGCGGTGGCTTTTTAAGGCGTCCGTGAAGAAAGGGATAAGGATGGGTGGAATTTTAGATAAGGCAACGGCTGCACTATAAATAAAGGGGCTGAGGTCTTCGGGAAGCATGAAATAGAATGGAGGGGAATCAAAGAGAATCCCATCCAACGCCATCAATATTCTCCACCTTGGGCGAGAAGAGGAGAAAGAGAAGGCACGATTGGAGCCATTAAGGAGCTTTCTACGGGCGATCATCTACGGGTTACGGGTGAGTTTCTCCACCTTGGGCGAGAAGAGGAGAAAGAGAAGGCACGATTGGAGCCGTTGAGGAGCTTCCTACGGGCGATCATCTACGGGTTACGGGTGAGTGATCTTGTAGCCTAAAGGCAAGGTGAGGGAGAGATCGGTGAGAGATTTCTTGTAGTGCTATGACATATATTCATCTTGTCTTCCTCTTAGGATTGTTATTAATCAAAGAGGTTGGGGTAGAGTTTACCCTGTACATCTTGTGTTTGGGTGGGACTTTGTTCTTCGGGAATTTTTATTTATTATTTTGGGGCAAGGCTGGTTAAGGGAAGGGTTTCTCTAACGCCATCACCGGTAGACACAAGGACCTAGTAGCCACAGGGAGCGCTTGCACATGTCGATTGAAAGCCCAGTGACATACGTATACTAAGGGATACATTTTACTACTTCGGCAAGACAAATAGCTATATTGATATATCCATAAAATCTATTGGTATATTCTAAGCATTATGCTTATGGATTTTTTTCTATTAGTACATCTCTAAACTTTATTATGATTAATATTTCATTAGTAATACATTATATTTCTAATGACGTTAGCAACATCTATTAGAATAAATATGACCATATTGATGGATTTTTCATCAATAAGTAAAAGCTTCCATCAATAAGTAATATTTTTTTATAATATTTTCACTAGTTTAAATAATACTATTAATAATAATATTGCTATCGAGTTACTTAAACAACACTTGCATCTCATCTTAAATAAAAAATATTTCACATAAGAAGTATATGTTAAAATATATATTTAGTTATCTAAGATGATTTAAATATTATTAAAATATATGTAAGTAAAATTAGAGATGTTATTAAATATATAATATTCAGGAGCTAGAAAATAAGGTTTTAAAATTTAAATATTGCCCCTAGTATAAAATCTAAACAATTTTTATTATATATAAAATATATAGAATTCTACATATTTAATATTATAATTATGTTTGAATATAAAGATATTATTACAAGTTTTTACCATGCTTACTTCTCTAATGAAATAATATTAATTATTTATTAAAAATATAATATTATTATGTAATTTTTAGAATATTTTTATGAAGCTACTGATATTTTATCTAATATTTATTATTGCATCTCAATGTCTAGGGTCTACAAATTTCAAAGTTAAAATTCAACCTAAACTCAAATTGAAGAACAAAATTTTAAAGCACACACCCAATAGTGGATTCAGTGAAAACTGACCCTAAAGGATGCAAGATTCTCTAATGAAAATATGACCAAAACTAATTTTTTGATTGGCTTCTCTAGCCAAAGCACACAAAATGTACCATGCCCATTCATTTTACTTTTTTTTCCTGAACCAGCATGAACTGACTAGATGCTTAGATGAGTTAGATGTGCGTAACAAAACCTAATAGCAATGGATGGAAGTGGATCTTATGTTGGGTCCTTTTTTCGACGGCATGTTCACTTATGGTAATTGGGTAGAGTTCTACTAGTCTTTATGTTAGGTACTAAAAGCCCAAATGAACCCTATCCAATTATCATAAGTTACATGCATAAGATACTTGATCTGTTAAAACCTCAACCTGCTCATTTATAATTCATACAATTTACAAGGCATCATCACAAACTGATTTAACCCTGCTCACAAGTCAACATCACCATCTAGACAAAATTTACAATCCTATTATAAATATCCTGCTCACAATCCATCTACAATAAAAGTTACTTTCCACTTTCAATTCAAATCCCAAAATACATCACATGTTTACAATTTTACACATCCGTCATTTTCAATTCAAACACATATACAATCTAGGTAACATAAACCAATAACATCAACAGATTTGTTCAGAAACTAGCAACCCACAACAAATTCATGTATCAAGGCCAACCTGCCAAGATGCTGAAGGCTTAATGTTCAATCTTTTATTTTGCCAACTAGCTATTGCTGACTTGAAATATAAAAATTTTCAACAATAGAGGGCTGAGATTTAAATTCCAGTGATTGGATAGCCATCTAACAATAGAGAACTGAGAACCACATCGTAAAGCAATATAAACTTTTTATAAGAGATGAAAAAACTTATAAGTTAGCTTATGCTTTTAATAATATAACTCAAATAAAGTAAGGCCACTTCTGCAAAATCTTATGATGCTGGTGAAGGTTTATTAATAAGTAGGCTATAGGTATGTATTTTAAAAATATTTCTAAAATACATATGCAACAGAAACAATAAAATATTGGATATAATCCAATATCAGCCTACAATAAGATCATGATATAAAAATTATATATAAAGCTATAAAAGAAAAATACACAGATCAAATCTATGCAAATACAAATAGCATAGTTCGTAACTATGCAGCATAGATCATATCTATGCATTAGCCTAGTGCCTTAGATTATATCTAAGTTATCAGTGACTTTAAAATCCCTTACCTTTGGATGCTTAACAACTCTCGCAGCAATAAAACGCAGTGGTAGGTAGTGCTTTTGTGAGACACACAAAGGTGTATGGCCTCTACAGGTAATCTACATCGGGGTTCTAGTTCTAACCAGCCTCTTTAGAGAGCTAGCACCTCTTCAAGGCTTCGATGACTAGTTTTTTTCTTTTTCAATACCAGGGTGCTTTTGGAGTTGTAAAAGAAATTGAAGGATAGATTTCGATGGAGTAGATGTGAAGGAAAAAACCTCTTCCTCTTTCTCTTTTCCTAAGATATAGCTTTATAATCCTTACACCTCAAAACCCCTCATCACTCTATCTTTACTTTTTTAATGTTTTCAGCCAAAAATATCCCTTTTTAATGCCCATCATCAGCCCCACAAAAATGAAAACAGTAGAGAGAAAAAGAAAGGAAGATAATGAAGAAATCATTTCTTTTCCTTTTCAGCCAAAAATCGCCCCTTTTAATGTCCATCATCTGTCCCATAAAAATGAAAATCGTGGAGAGAAAAGGGAAGGAAGATAAGAAATGGGGGATAATTAGGAAAAGATCAAAAATATCCCTTTTAAATTCAAATTTAAAATTTGAATTCAAAATTTAAATTCAAACTTGAATTTAAAAACTACTTTAAAATTTAAATTCATAATTTGAACTCAAATGGGTAAGGGTGTTAACATTGGGCTCAATGAACCTAAATTGAGCGCAAATCAAATCCCATTTGATTTCACTTAGATTTTCTTAGCTCAATCAAATTGAGCTAGCAGCAATCATATTACCAATTTAATCCTCTAATTAATCACTAACATTTAGTAAAAATTTATCATCACAACTTTTGCACGTCAAGTGTCGAATCATGCAAGTGTCGACTCATGGTGCAATATCAATCATAATGATATTAGAGTCACGAAATGATTCACAATCATTTCTCAGTCATTAAGTCAGATAGAAACCCTATAGTGTATGACCTCATAGGTTTGAACACTAAGCCGGTAGTACTGAAATACTTTCAGTACCAATCAAAGTCACCATCTAGCAATGACACCCGATATCTGGATAGGTTGAAGGTTGCAGAATAACAATCAAGAACCTATAGCATACGATATCCATATCATTCATCATTTTGACTCATAATGCTTAGGATGACTCAGGATTTAACTGCCAATCCTTAATCAGCATATCCATAATGTGTCTCAACCTTACAAGTTTTTTGACTCCTTATAAGAGCTATCCTAACCAAGGTTTTGCTAAATTGAGACATAGTGAGATATTTACTCCAAACTATTTGAAGAAGTCAATCCCATCTTGATTCATCATTACTCCACAAGTATTTGACTGTACCCAGAAACTTTTCATCACTAGATTAGAAATCCTAATAGTCCTGTACCAAAGCATGGTGAGTTGCTTGCAAGCTATAATGGTAATCTCAGGTTGGAGGAATAGTTATATCCATATCCCTTTGTGAGCAACCCTTGGCAAAAGGGAGCTCCGCAGGTGGGTCACGTTCAATGAAATATCGACATACATTTCACTGTATGTCATACCAGTGTCTCCACACTCCTTTGTTAAGAGGACAACCAATCTATATGACATATAACAACCTATACTTGATACTTTGTTGTCCTATAACATTATATCCTCTGGTTATAAATAAGTTTAAGAACTACTTGATATATCCTCTCTATATCAAATGTAAGGTAGTTCTAAGGACTCCATACAAGAGTTATTTATAAGAAAATATAAATATGATGAACTGCCAAAAAATATTTTTATTTATTATAAAGTTCATATACAATTATAATGGGCATAATCGTTTACAGCCTAGATGATTGGCTTTGGGACACATTTTTTAATAGCTGGATTGTGTGTGCTACCACTGAGGTACCTCTCTACAGTCGCCCTCCTATAAGGATACTCTCAATGAGTGAGTGCATTGAGCATCGAGGATTCTTGCGACACATGGCACCCCTTACATGTGCGGTTCACCTTAGGTGTGAGCTTGCATCTTTTTCTCTGGGCCTCCTACTTGCCCCTTCCATGGGCCTATATCTCTGTGCCGGCCCTCTCGGACTATATAGTAACCTAGCTTCTTATCGAGCTATGATTTATTTCCCCTCGGGTTGCTTGCAATTTGCCCTACTAGGCTGATCTAGTATGTAGTCCCCCTAGCCTCGGGATCATTGTACAATCGAATTGTAAGGAGGTGTCAGCTGTAAGTAGTGTGTGCAATGCTCATGCTATGGTGCAGTCTACAGGATGATCAGACCCATAGATGGCCCAATGCTCTTATGATGCATGCTTTAAAAATACTAAAAATAAGCTTATAACTAAAATGTATATTTTCTTTAAAACATTTTTATTCTTGCATGCCCGTGCATTGCTTGAAACATATACCAAAAGAGGTTTATAGCCCAAACTTAAATAAGCCATACTTTCTTGGAAACATTTCTATGCATGCATGCCCATGTTTACTTTGAAATATAAATCAAGTTCCAAGCTTTACTTAAACATATGTTTTTAACTAAAACAGAACTTTTCATGAAACTCTATGCTTTGCTTTGGAATAAGCTGTATGCTCATGCTTTTTTTTTTCTTTAAACTCAAGCTTTGCTTTGAATATACCATAAGCCCATGCTTTTTCTTAAACTTATGCTTTGCTTTAGAACATGCTATAAGCTCATGCAATTCTTTTTGAACTCATGCTTTGCTTTCAAACATGCTTTAAAATACACCATAAACTTGGTTCTCATTTTTGATATTTAAGCCACTTGAAATGCTATACTTAACATAGCATACTTTGGTTTGTAGCAAAGTATCCACATGATATCACAAAATAATTTACAAAGCTAGATGAGAAATCCGCTTTCCTTAGTTGTTAGCACACTTCAATAACTTCTATCTCTCTTGTGATGGCTCCTTGGAACCAACCTTTTAACCTATGTCACAACATGTACAATATCAAGATTTCATACACCTAGGTTTTCATGAAACTATGTATGCATGCTCTTTACTTCAACATTCTTAGCATGAAACTCTTAAATCCCTCACATACTCAAGGATTTACAACATATATCTATTACAACCTTATTTACCTTCTAATCTTAAGATTCTAACACTATTCTTAAGCTTAGGGAGATTAGACTTACCTTGGAGAGAAATAGGAAAATCCTTAGCTTCTCTCTTCACCTAGGCTTACCTAACCGCCAAGATTATCTTCCCTCCTCCTTCTTTCTAATTTCCTCTTCTTTCTTCCATCTTTTTCTTCTTTCTCATGGTTGAACCCTCTTCTTTCTCTTTTTTTTCTTTCCTTTTTTTCATGACTGAAACCCTTTTCTTTTTCTCTTTTCCTTCCCTTTTTCCCACGGCTAAAACCCTTTCTTTTCTCTCTCTCTCTCTCTCTCTCTCTCTCTCTCTTTTCTTCTTCTGGTTGCTTAAGGGCTAGGAATTAGTGGGCTTTTAATGCTCCCTATAGAAATCTCCATTTTACCCTTCTCAAAGCCAACGTGGCACTTTCTCCACCATGACATTTTGCCCTTTTTAAGTTTCTTTTCTATTTTGCCCTTGATCAAATTCCCAAATGACTTCGGAAACTTTTCCTTTTATGCCCTAACAAACCTCTCTTTATACCCTTTATGCCCTTGGTAATACTTAAATGACTTTTGATCAAATCTCAAATCTCAATCATGCCCTTGATAAATTTTTCATTTCAGATTGAATAATAGAAGCTACTCATCAATTAGTCGGCTAAGTAGTCGACTACTAGCCCATTAATTGGCTAAGTAGTCGACTATTGTAGGTATTACAGAGAACACAAGAGCATTAGCCGGTATGGTAGTTGACTACTAGCCCATTAGTCAGCATGATAGTCGATTACTAGCCTATTAGTCAGCGTAATACTCACCTAATAGGATAACAACCTCAAATTAGTTGACTTGGCAGTTAGTTAACTTGTCAGCTAACTTGATGACAGCCTTTCAAAGGCGGTTTAACTTATTCCAACTTTCAAAATTATCATTCCAACCACTCCCAACTATCAGAAACAACTAGTAAACATTGAAATCTTTTTGGAAACTTCAAAAACAAGCCCAATAAGTGATTTCATAGAATTTTAAGGAGAGAACAAGAGAAGAGAAGGGGAGAAAACTCAAAATAATCATAGATTTCAGCTTTCACTTCTTCAAGATCTCTACTCAAATTACATACACTAGAAAGCCAAACTAATGACAAAGGCATGCACAAAATTAGAATACAAGACTTTTAAGTTCAGGATATTACATCTCAAGTATGTTAAGTGATACTTTTTAAACCACGGGTAGGCAAATGAAATAGAGCTATATCAAATAAAGTATAATTATTCCTATTTTGAATTATTAATGTTTAATAATTACTTTGAAATGTTATATATATTTGGTAAGATATAGAATTGAAAACTTTATTTCTTGCTTATTAATTTATTTAAATTTTGGATCAAGTAAGTAGGTTATGATTTGTTACTATTATATATTATTATGAATTCATATTACAAATTTGTATCGTGAAGAAAATGACATATGATCTTGTATGATTGTATACAAATGACTGAAAGCATTGATAAATAAAATTATTGACTGTGAAAATTACTAAAATTATTGATAAGTGAACCATTGTATATGGAAATATTCACTGTATTACATTATTATTGATGAAAGATGATAGATGATATATATCAGAACCTACCTCTGTAGAGAATATATATAGTGATTTGATCTCCGTCCATAGGATTACATGCAGTATACTAGCCCTATCATAGGAATTATATGTCACCATAGTTAAAAGATTGTAGGGTTATTATTATTATAATATTGATATACAAACATAATATTTTTTATTTTAAAAATTAATATAATTGTTTAGAAAGTCATGCATTATTGAAATTGTTCATAAAATTATTATAAAAGCATTATTATATTACAAATATATTTTAAACTAAATTGTTATATTTACTTGATCCATCTATATATATATAGGGTACTTACTAAGCATTGCTCATAAATTTTTTAATATTTTTTCAAATATAGAGATTTAAGAATGGGGATCAGGTAGATACTAGCCCTTATGTTCTAGTTAGACATATGTTAGTTACAGAACTAATTCAGTTTTTAATTTAAGACAATAATTTAGTTATTGCATAAGAATTTTATTTGAACTTTCTATTAATGAGTTATAGATATGATATTTGGATTTCATCAATTTTTATGGATTATTATTAGCATAATTAAATAAATTATTTTAAGTAAATATTAAGTAAGACACCTAGCAAGATATGGGATTTATTTTTCAAATATGCGATGGATAGTTATGTCCTGGATCCGCCCTTAGGTCTGGGATGTGACAATTATAATGGTATCAAAGCTAAGTTTTACCTTTAAGAATTTAGACTACTTAGCGATGATATGGTAGAACTTAGGTTAAATAGAAATATATAAATTTTTTCTTTATTTTGGAGGCCTATATCATAGTTGCGCAGCAAAAGTGTGATAGATCTAATATCATAATTTCAAGTATTGTAACTGAAAGATGATATAAATAGAAGTACCTCCAATTCCCTTTCTAATTATACAAATTGAGAATAAGTATTTATAATTTTAAAGTAAAATTTCAAGGATGAATCTTTTGTAAGAGGGAGAGAATATGAGACCCAATCCTTTTGGGTTAGCTTATTCTAGATTAAGATCTAATTTAACTATATTGAGTTAAAAATTATCAAAAATATATAATTAAAATGTTTAATTTAGTCTATATTTATGATATTTGTATTAAGTTAGATTTCTAATACATTTTGAATTACTCAAATTGGAGTTCAATCAAGGAAGTTAGGAGCAATTTGATGAACATATATCAGTGCTAAATTTTTTTAAAAAATTAGAAAAATAACATTAACAATAAGGATAATTTTTGATTTTTAATCTAAATTTTTATATTTGAAAATCATGTCAGATGAGTTAAAAGATTGTTATGAGTTAAGAATCTATTTTTGAATATTTATTAGATAATTATCTATTTGATTTTCTTGAAGAAAATAATATCTTATAAGAATTGAAAATTTTACTGGTTTAGAAGATTAATAGCCTATAAAAGTAGAAAATCTTTTGGCTTTATAAATTCTTTCGATAAATAAGGCTTAATAGAGATTCTTTGGTATCAAATTAATAGTTTAAAAGGTAAAGATTGAAAGTTCAAGAAGGTTGATGGAGCACCTATAGTACACAAAACGAAGGTTAAAGGAACAAGAAGGTTTCTTTTCTTGTAGTGTTCGGGGATGAAATTTTCTTTAAGGGGGGAAGAATTGTAACATCCAGAAATTTTATAATTCTTAAAAGCCTTGAAAAATCTTGTAATAGTGAAGACGTGTTTGGATGTAATGAAAGTCATATGGGTTTCAATGAGTTGTTGGTCATGTTGACCATTTGATAAATGCTCGAAGAAAAAATTTTGTGGTGTATGTGTTGGAATGAAAATTTGTATGAACCCTTTGAGTATTTGAGCTTTTGGGAATGATTTCCATGTGTAATTCTTTGTTTTCTCTTATGGAATGGATTCTTAGAAGGCATGAAAGCCTTGGATCATAAGAGTTGGGCATGGGCTTGGATGAGGCAGAGAAGGAATTTCCTTATTAGATGACCAATTGGTCGTCTAATTTTGTTTTGTTCTCTGTCTCATAAAATTTTTTTGAGACTAAGGTCTCAGTGGTCGACCAATTGGACGCCCAATGGGTTGCATCTTAGGGAAACTGGGCAACCAATTGGACGCCCAATTTGATGAGTGGAAGGAAGTGGGCATCCAATTAGATGCCTAGTTTTGTGGTAGAAGTGGGGACTGGGCGTCGCCCAATTTTGTGAGAAAATAGAGGTTGGGAGTCTAGTTGGTGGGCCTTAGACACCTAATTTGGGGAGCTAGGCATTTAGTGGAAGGAATTAGATGCCTAACTATTAAGGAGTTTAAGGAACTGGGTGTCCAATTAGATGCTCAGTTTGGTAGGTTTTAAGGAAAAGTAGGTGCTTACTTACGGATTCATTTGGGGCTTTAGGGAGGATTAGAAAGAAAAGAGAAAAGGCACAGGTAGAGTTTAAGCCGTGGAAAGAAAAAAAGAAGGAAAGAAAAAGAAAAAAGAAGAAGAAGAAGAAAAAAGAAAGAGAAGGGAAGGGAAGGGAAGGGAAAGCTTGAAAGATGAACTAATTCCAAGGTAAGCTATAGCTTTTCTAAACCTTGTATGACTTTAGATTTTCTTAAATTCTCATATCATGAGATGATAGTAGAAGTAATCTTAAGTAGTGAAAGAATGAAAGAATATAATGAGATACTAGAGGTTTGAGCATGCATGCATAGTTTGAGAAAAACCTTGCATGTAGGTGATCCTAATAGTTACTTTGTCTATATGATGACATAGGTTAAGAGGGTTATTCCAGAGAGTATGAACACCGGTGTTGATCCCCAATTAAGAGTACTATTTGTTGAGGTGAGTGGGTTTCTCATCTAGCAATGAAAAAACTTATTTTGAGCTAGCATGGTTGTATGTTCAATACCTAGCTGTGGTATAATATGCTTAGTAGAGTATTAAATATGTTTTAAACCAAAAAATAAGAACCTAGTATATGATTTTTTGATGCATGGATTTTGATACATGAGTCTTTGAGCATGGGTTTTTATACATAAGTTTAGCATGAGTTTTGAGCAAAGAAGCAAAGCAAGAGTTCTAAACATGAGTTTCAAACAGAAGAATTAAGCCTAATTTTTGATATGTGGATTTCAGATACATACATGGCATATTTGCATAGTGAATTGTTATAAAGAATATGTTTTGAATGCATGTATCTTACAGAGCATTCGGGCAACTATGGGGCTGATCATCTTTTAGACTGTACCATAGCATGAGCATTCCACACTACTATTAAGCCAGCACCTTCTTGCGATTCGATTGTACGGTGATCCCATGGTCAGGGGTGAGTACAAGCTAGACCAAGCCCAGTGAAGCAAGTTGCAAGCAGCCCATAGGGGCATGAATTATAGCTCGATAATGAGCTGGTTACTATATAGCCCATGGGGGCAAAGAGAAAATCCGAGGGGTCAAGGGACAAAAAGAGCACTTTACCGAATGAATCACATGGGTAAGGGGTGCTATTTGTGCAGGGATCCTGTTGCTAGTTCATGCACCTGATGAGAGTACAGCTGCAGAAGGATGACTCTAGGATGGTACTTCGAAGGCATCACACACAGTCCAGCATCATAAAGTTTTGAAAAACTTACATTGGTTTTAAAAAGGCCAGTGGGCCAAATATATTCCTAGTGGGGAAGTGTTTTTAAAAAGAGGCCTGGAGGGCCAATATTGAAAAGCATGCATTGATATTTAAATAAAAAGGGCATGGTGGGCCAAGCAATATCCTAATAGGATGAGTTTGTTTTAAAGAGATGCCAGTGGACAAGCAATATCCCAATGGGGATGAGATTTTAAAGAGATTCCAGTGGGCAAAATAGATCCCAGTGGGGATCAGAGGGATGAGTAAAGAAAGTCTAGGCTGTATAAAAAGGATATACATATGTTTTATAATGTAATGCATCATGCATAGATTTTTATATAAATGAGTTATTTTTTCAGTAAAAAAGTTATTCATAGAGTATTTCAATATTGGTATATTGTTGCAAGCATAAGCTAACTTATAAGTTATCTTCTATCATTGCAAAATGGTGTGTTTATCCGATTATGGAGATGTTTTCCAGTGAAAAGAAATAATTGTATGGTATTTCGAATAAAGATGTATATTATTCGAAGAATAAGTTATATATTATGTGTTTACTCATGTTATGCATGCTTATTATATTTTGATATGGTGATATGGTTCTCAATTTTTTCATGGTTAGATGGTTATTCAGTCATTGGGACTTAGGTTTCACCCCTCTATGGTTGATATTTTTATTTTCAGATCAGTGAGCCTATTTAACAGAAGCAAAAGGTTAGCAGGACTGGACCCTTAGCTAATGAAGCTCACCTAGATGAAAAAGAGTATAGATGATAGCCTTGTATATTGAGTTAGTGTGGGGTGACATTCATATATATGTATATGTGTATATGTATAGTGAGATTTTGTGGTGTATCATAGACGTATTCGAAATGAAAGAAAGATTTATATTCTTAAGGAAATTATGAGTATAATATATGTATCTCTGAATTTTTATCAATTGTGAATGTGAACTTATAAACAGCCCGAGGATGTTACAGAAAAAATTATATCTGAGCAGAATGGTATAAAATGTTGAAATGATATTATGATGATGTGTATGTATATTTGAGTAGATGATGAAAAGTTTTTAACAAGACTAGATTATGAGTGTCTGCTGCTTGTGATAATCTATTGGAGTTTCCTATATCTTTACGGAGCACTACATAAAGGCTAGTAGAACTCTATCCGATTACCTTAAGTGCGTAGCTTTGTTGTCGGTTGTCCCAGGAGGAAGGGGGCATCGACAGTTACTCTAAATGAATATGAAAATCACTTTTCTTAATGAGAATTTAGAGAAGGGAGTCTATATGGACCTATTTGAAGGATTTTCAATTAAAGGAAAGGATCATATCTTGTGTAAGCTAAAGAAATCAATATATAGACTCAAACAAGCATCCCAAAAATGGTATCTTAAGTTTAACAATATCATTACTTCTTTTGGATTTAAAGAAAATACTATTGATCGATATATATGATGTGGCTGATCAAGCTGCGTTAGAATTGACGGAGGAAGCAACTGACGAAATCCTGGCCTCGGCCTCTGAGACTCCCTCGGCCTTAGACCTCAGGTCTCCTCGCTTCGGACCTTCACTATAAGAGAAATAAAATATTGCGATGCCCAAATGCGTCGCTATTGCGTCTGTTGGCCCAGATGACAACTCAAGAGGGGGGGGGGGTGAATTGGGTTCTTTTAAAAAATTAACCTTTTAAAATAGTTTGCTTAAGAAGAATGAAGGCAATAGCAATGTAAATACAAAGTGCAGTGAATAAGATAGAGATAGAGATAGAGTCAATGAAAGCACGACAAACACAAAGATTTTATAGTGGTTCGGTGTATCCAACACCTACGTCCACTCCCAAGATTCATTGGGTCCACACTATAATCTTCCTTGATTACAGCCGAGTTGTTTTACAAGCTCACAACTCAAACTTGTTGTTTTCCCGGGATCACAACGAACCCAGCTGGTTTTCAAGGGCTCACCAGCACAAAAACCCTAACACAAGCTTTACCAAGCTTGTATCGAGGTAAGACTACCTCCACTAGTTCAATCCCCCAGATTGAACTAGATACATAATAGAAATGTTGTTTTTCAATTACAAAGCTCCTTAATGAGCAGATAATCAAATATAAGAATAACAAGGTTTAGAAAAGCCTGATTTATAGTTGGTTGGCTTTTGAGCTTTTCTTTTCTTCTTCTCCTTGCTGGGTTGAATCAAGCCTCAGCTCCGATTCTTCACAGTTGAAGCAGTTGAGAAGGGTTGAAAAGCAAGAAACGAATCCTCTTTCTCCAAGTTGGGAAATCCACCAAAACTTTGATTTGAATGCCTTGGATTCCTCTTGAGCTTTTTGGAGTGGAGTGGATTTGAGCTAGAAGGTTTTCCTCTTGAGATTCAGGCTCTCTCTTTTTCGGATTTTTGAAATGGGATTTCTCTATTTTCGAATTTCCTCTTTGTTTTTTCGTTTTTCTCTCTTCTTCCTCTTCTTCATTTTGAATGATAGTCTTCCCTTTTTATAGATTTCTTTCAAACCATTTTTGGAAGAAAACTATCCGTTGGAGTGTACCTTGTAACAAAATATATCCGTTAGAAATAAGGTAAAATAGAAATATTACCGTTAGAGCTGATCTGGCAATTTGATTTTTCGTTCCAGGTGGGTTGGAGTCGACTCTAACTTTTCTGGAGTCGGCTCTAACTCGAAGCACTTTAAAATGTTATTTCTGGAGTCGTCTCTGACTTTTCTGGGGTCGACAAGAAACTTTTCTGGAGTCGACTCTAACTTACCCGGAGTCGACTCTAGGTCGGGGCCAGAAAAATCGACGTTCTGTTTCTTCTATGAGAGTCAGCTCTAATAGTCTCGGAGTCGACTCTAACTTCCGTGCCAGATCCGGAGTCGGCTCTGTGATTCTCGGAGTCGACTCTAATGTCTGCAATCTTACCTAGACATTAGATTCGATCCAGAACACGATTTATCTCCTGATTTTGATCATTCAAACAACTTATAATCTGAAACACTTAATCAAAATCATTAGAGCCTACATTAGTTATACTCAAATAGTTTTGTTAATCATCAAAATCATCAATTGGGTCAACAGCGTCGCTAAACATGCTATTGCGTCGCAATAGCGATGCAATGAGGCGTCGCTCAGATGTCCGTCGCAATATCCATTTGTCACAATTGCGTCGCAATATTGCGACTCTCTGCGACGCAACATTGCGTCGCAATATTGCGACGCATCCAAATGCATCGCTAAATTAAAAATTAAATTATAATATTTAAAATTATTATTAAATATTGCGACGCACTAAATTGCATCGCAATATTACGACGCATTTAGTTGCGTCGCAATATTTAATAATTTTTTTGATATAATAGCGACGCCATTTGCGTCGCTAAGGAGTCGCAAATAAAAAATTTGATAAAATATTGCGACGCAAGGTCATTGCGTCGCAATATTTATTAAAAATATTTTCGATATAATAGCGACTCAATTTGAGTCGCTAATGCGTCGCTATTAAATTTTTTTTATATTATTGCGACGCTAGGTCATTGCGTCGCAATATTTAATAATAATATTTTAAAAATATTAGCAATGCAATTGCAGTCGCTAATGCATCGCTAAATAATTTTTTTTAAAAAATAAAAATTTAAAAATTAAACGGTTAATACAATTTCGTTACATTTAAATATTGATAGAAACATTCTTCACTCATATTGATCCAAACAATAATCATTCAATTTAAAAATAATTTATATATTAAAATTTTGAAGTTTTCATGTACAACATAAAAAAAGAAAAAAAAATACATCAAGAATCTGAGCGATCACGTGGAGGCTATGGAGGCTGGAGACTCTGCGACAAGCGGCTAACCATATCCCGCAAATAATGCATCTCATCTCGCATGTCTGCAATCTCCTGATCCCGCCTCGCATACGATCCTCGAAATCCTGCTCGACCTCCTACCGAACCTCCTCTGCAATAGATCTTCGAAGGTCGTGTAAACGCTCGGAGGAAGATCACCAGAAAGTTGCGAGCTGGAGGCCTGATGGGGAAAATATGTAGAAGCTCTAGTGCCCAGACCATAGACCCTGCGGTCTCGCGGCTGGGCACCAACAGCCTCCAAAAACACACGCCGACTCTCCTCTGCTGAGAGTTCGACGGGCGTCTCCCCATCAGTAGAGTCGACCTGCGATGCCTGGGAGCGAAGCTCCTCGACTCGTGTCTTTAAATTATGAAATCAACATAAATGAGTTAATAAATTTCTCGAAATAAAATTTAGAAATTAAACAGATACTACATAAATCTAATTTCTTACCGCAACCTCCCGTGATCGCGTGTCGACCCAGGAACCGTCCCTCCTGGTGTGTGTCGCCCTGAATAGACGAAACTCACCAGGATCTCCGCCCTCCTGCTCAGACTATAACAAAAAAAATGATATTAATACAAATATTTATAAATAACTAAAATAGTAATTAAAATATTTATGTTTTCTTACCATACGCCGTCTGTGCTCCTGAATCGAAATGGAGCCCGAAGTATGGCGGGAGAGACCCGTGCCAGGACCGCCCTTCTCAGATCGGCGGTTCGTGCTGGCTGATGCGGACCTCCTGCGCCAGCCATCGGACTGCCAGGCCTGCTGCCACTCGTGCCAAATACCCTCTGGCACGTGCGCAGGACGCTGACCCGATGACCTCCAACGATGAAGCATGTCGGAGTATCGGCGTCCCGTCAGAGCCTCCCATGCTGCCCTAATGGCATCATGGCTGGCAGGATCCCACGTAAACTTTTTCTGCATTAAAATAAACAGTTAGTTTCTGAATTTATTAAGATTAAGAAATTTTATATCAGTGATAAATTGTATTTAATAAGTTTACCTGAAACTCAGAAAAATAAAACTCCCTCGTGGCTGGAGATACGTGGCGCCAATCGTAGCCACTGGGATCTGCACGCCTCTGAAATACGGCGCTGATGTGGCTGGATACATGATGCTGCTCAATAAATCTGTTAAAAAAATGCATGTTTATAAGTAATTGACTTAAAAACATAAACATATATTTTTAATTAGTATATACTTACAGCCCTGAGCATCAAGTCGAAGTACGGTGCGGCCGATGGTGGAAGAACTCTCGGAGGTATGTGCCGATCGGCTGGATGGTAATACTGCTGGAGAGATCGAAGGCTGTGCGACTGCTGGAGATCCGAACTCTCCATCTCCGACGCTCATGTGATCTGATGCAGCAGGGCTACGTCCCTGCTCACTCCGTCTGTCGTCGGTAGATCTACCTCTGCCCGTCATACTGAAAATACTAAAGATTCATACAATTAAATTACGATTAATGATTGACTATGTAAAAATTTAACACTTATAAAAAAAAGTTAAATTTTAAAAAACCTCTATGTTTAATCGGTGTCATTTGTTTCGTGAAATGTTGGTTCAACATCCGATGCCGTATCGGACTGCGATTCAGTTTCATTATCATCGGAAGGAAACCGAACATTTGCATCCGCAATTTCTTGGACATCACCATTTGGATCTCTAAGTGATGTTTCAGGAGCCCTTGTGTCATCCTCAATTGCATGCATTTCCATCTCATCCTCTTGAAATGCAGGGCACTCGGCTGATTGACTTGATGAACTCTCCTCTAATACGATTGTTGAACGTGGGACGATTTTAGAAACGGCCCACCAATCTCGCTTGTCGTTGCGCAAACTTGGATATCCGCAGTAAAAGACTTGCTGAGCTTGGGATGCAAGGATGAATGGGTCATATTTCTGCAATCTTCGTCGATGGTTCACTTCAACCAAATTGTAGTCGTTATGAACCCTTTTGCCCACAGGAACTATCGGATCGAACCAATCACAACGAAACAATACGGTTCGTTTCATAGGCCAACCGGGATATTCAACTTCAACCACCTCTACTAACTTTCCATAATAATCCTGCATATTTGCTCCAACACTTTCTCCTTTACACACACGCCCCAGTTCTGCGTGCCTCTTGAAGCTGCTAATCGTTCAATCTGAAATTTGTACCCATTTACAAAATAGCCAGTAGAGGTTGTTACGGTCTTCAATGGCCATTGCGATAGACATTTAATGAAAATATTGTCGGTTGTGGACCATGGACCGTTGACCTATAAATTAATAAGCTATTCACATCCAATTCAAAAAAAAAAGCCATTATCGAAATTGATTGAGTGATACTACTCACAAATTCATAAAACCAGTAAGCAAACTCCGTTTCTAATTTCTGCCCAATTGCAACTTGACTGATGTCGGGATTCATCTGTCGTTGTCTATCACAAAACATCCTTATGGGATGAAAAGGATGAAAACTGATGTTAGCAATTAAATATTGTGGTATATTGTAATTTAAATTAAAATTTCAATTTAGCATTGAAGTATACACTTACTCAATATATGGATCGACTTCTCTACAGTTCATTAGGATGTAATAATGTGCTGCATTATACTCCATATCGCTAAGATTTCTTGACTTCTGCCCACCAAATGAACGGCCGATACCTTTAAAAATTGATATTCTACCGTCATTAGGTTCTCCTTCGTCCACACATACGTCATCGTTACGACCAAGATTTCGGCTCCTCGTGTGGACGTGACCCTCAAAGTAATGTGAGGCAAAAGCTGAAACTTCTTCGACCAAGTGTGCATTGCATATAGAACCTTCAACCCTTGCCTTATTACGCACATTATTTTTTAACTTCTTAAGATACCTATATGTAAAGTTGAACAAAAAATTAACAATTTTCTTGCAATGAAATAATATTTGAAATGTCAACATATCTTAATGATGTATATATTTACCTCTCGAAAGGATACATCCAGCGATACTGCACGGGACCAGCTATGCTCGCTTCGTATGGCAAGTGAACCGGTAAATGCTCCATTGAGTCAAAAAAACTGGGAGGAAATATTCGCTCAAGCTTGCATAAAATAATTGGAATTTCCTCCTCAAGCCTTGCCATGGATGCAGAAGTAATGACTGCGGCAGATAACTCCTTGAAGAATAAGCTGAGCTCCGTAATTGCCTTCCAGACATGTTGCGGAAGCAACTCACGAAAAGCTATAGGTAATAACCGTTGCATGAAAACATGGCAGTCGTGACTCTTCATGCCGAACAACTTGAGCTTATGCATGTCCACACACCTACCGATATTTGAGGCATAACCATCTGGAAATTTTAACCCTCTAAGCCAGTTACATAAAACTTCTCGTGAATTTCTGTCAAGAGTGTAACATGCTTTAGGATAGGTCCCATCGGCACTCCTTCTCAAATCACCTCTTCTGCAGTACTGATTAAGTTCTTCTCTTGACTTTGCAGTATCTTTTGTTTTTCCCGGGATGTTTAGCACCGTGTTAAATATGTTATCAAAGAAATTTTTCTCGATATGCATAACATCCAAGTTGTGCCGGATGAGATTTGTGCTCCAATAAGGCAAATCCCAAAATATACTTCGCTTCTTCCAGTTATGTTCTTTACATATACGGCCATTTATTCTATCTGCATCCGGTTCCCATGCATACATCAACCCCAAATGCTCTATAGTATCAAATATATCCGTGCCGGACCTAACCGGTTCGGCGAATTTTGTGACTGCTTTGTTCTTCCGGAAGGCGATCAAGTTACGCCTGTAAGGATGATTTGGGGGCAAGAACTTCCTATGGTTATCAAACCATGACTGCTTACCACTCTTCTGCAATGTAAATGCATCCGAATCATACATGCAATGAGGGCATGCCAGACGTCCAGCAGTGCTCCAACCAGACAACATTGCATATGCCGGGAAATCACTTATTGTCCACATCAAAGCAGCTCTCATTGATGAAATTCTGTTTCATAGAAATGTCGTAGGCTACGACTCCTGTTTCCCACAACATTTTCAATTCGGCCACCAACGGTTGCAGAAAGACATCAATCTTTTCCTTTGGATTTGATGGTCCTGGAACCAAAACGGTTAAAAACATTGCAGTATCTTTCATGCACTTCCACGGAGGAAGGTTATATAC
This sequence comes from Calamus simplicifolius, assembly GCA_900491605.1. Classification (NCBI taxonomy): domain Eukaryota; kingdom Viridiplantae; phylum Streptophyta; class Magnoliopsida; order Arecales; family Arecaceae; genus Calamus; species Calamus simplicifolius. The sequence goes on along the minus strand of UESW01002482.1, from coordinate 122,664 downwards.
AGTCAGTATCACAGGCCAACATGAATACTGTTGCCCCGCTTGACCAAATGGTTGGAAGCCATCGGTACAAAGACCTAATCTCACATTCCTTATATCTTCAGCGAAATCAGGATGATTTTCATTGAAATGCTTCCAAGCCTTTGAATCTGATGGATGCCGCATTTCATCCTCTTTAGATTCATGTTCGGCATGCCATCTCATATCAGCAGCTGTTGCCTCAGATCTGTATAATCTCTGCAGGCGTGGGGTAAGAGGAAAGTAATGCATCCTCTTGTAAGGCACACTTTTCCTCCTACTTGTACTGGCTCCTCCTTCGTGTTTTTGTACCTCGATTGCCCACAAATCTTACACCATCTCAGCTCTGAGTCTTCACCCCAAAATATCATACAATTGTTCAAGCAACAATCGATCTTATTTACTGGGAGCCCAAGCCCACGCAACAACTTCTTTGTTGCGTAAAAACTGTCTGCCGCAACATTGTCATTTGGCAAAATTTCTTTGATTAACCCAGCTACAGAATTGAACGCCTTTTCTGATAATCGATGTTCTGCCTTAATATTCAACATTCGAGCAGCTGTAGACAACTGGGAATGACCCTCACAACCAGGATACAATTCTTGATTTGCAGCACGCAACATATCATAAAATTGCTGTGCATCTGGATTTGGTTCTTCCATAAATGTATTCTGATTGAATTCATTACCCGATGCATTCATCACCATTTGTTCATATGTGTTTAAATTCACAAATGGTTCATCTACGGGAATTGACTCTTGTTGGCCTATAACAGCTGCTGGAATATCCTCTGGTTCACCATGACAGTACCAAACATAGTAATCAGGAACAAACCCCTTCTTACACAAATGCACCTTAACAGTTTCCACATCTCTGTAGGCTTTATTCTGACACCTGTGGAAGTTGCATGGGCACCTAATCCTAGGGCCATCCATCCAGTCAGGTTGGCTACATGCAAATGCGATAAATTCTTCCAATCCATTCAGAAAATCTGGATTAAGCAAGCCATCTTTTATCCTTGCATACATCCACGAGCGAGCCCCGCTCATTTTTGACCGACTTATACAAAGTCTGGTAAATCATTAAATGAAACCACAAAATAAACTATATTAGTATTACTAAATATATAACTAAATTATTTCTTGGTCACAACTAAGGTTAATAACAACCATTTAAATCATTTATAAGTAAACCAATTTTTTTTAGGCAACTAAGGTCCCTACCATGCAAGGGCGAGCCACGGCTACGATCCTTGGCGTGCTAGCAAGGACCGATGCACAGGTTCATGGCTAATGGAGGGCTTGAGTTTGGGTCGGGCCGCAAGGCGGTGCGTTTAATCATGAGACTTCACAAGCATTCAAGTGTCTTAAATTAATTCTACCTTCACTCCATGTCTATAAGGTAAGGCCCTATCCCATTCAAGAATATTTTTTGTGATATGTTATTCTGCTATTAATTATCATCGATCGGTTACATTGAAATTTCGGCAGCATTTCCCCATATGTTCTCCTAAATGTGTGGTATATAAGCCACACTAGGAGAACGTATGAGCAAATACAAACCGAAATCTCACCCAACGATGATTAATAGCAGACTAACATATCGCAAGAAATATTCCCAAACTGTCCACCAGGACAATTTGAGAATTTGCAAGACTAAGGCTTACAAATTCTCAAACGGGTCTAAAGGTTATAGTGCTGTGATTAATTATGGAAGTCCGAAGACAATCGAACTTATGCTTGTTATTCTTAACTTCTTGTGAATTATACATATAATCACTAACTTTTAAGATTATTGTGTCAAATACAAATGTTTGTGAAGACTAAAATGTAAATCATTGAAACTACTAATTTGTTGCTGGAAATTAAATAATATTACAACAAGACTTTTATTTAGCATTACATAATTTAATGCATCATTCAGTTTGCAGCAGAATATAAATAATCAAGACATAACAATGTAAATAAGTACAAATGCACAAATATTATTGCATAAACATTCTGCTTAAATTAATTATTGCATAAACATTATGCAAATTAAATAATAATACAACAAGACTTTCTATCTAGCATTACAAATATTATTGCATAATCAAGACATAACAATCAGTCTATCCCATTAACCAAACACCAAAAGTTTTTTTTTTTTGACAGTGGCCTGGCCACCGTGGCCAGGCCACTCGGCCACGGCAGCGGCCGTGGCCGAAGAAGAAAAGGGGGGGGGCCCCCCCCCTGTTTTTTTTTTTTTTGACAGTGGCCTGGCCACCGTGGCCAGGCCACTGCCGGCCACGGCAGCGGCCGTGGCCGCCTTGTCCGGCCGCGGCCACGGCCGTGGCCGGAGAAGAAAAAGGGGGGGGGGGGGTTTCCCCCCTGTTTTTTTTTTTTTTTTTGACAGTGGCCTGGCCACCGTGGCCAGGCCACTGCCGGCCATGGCAGCGGCCGTGGCCGGAGAAGAAAAAAGGGGGGGGGGTTTCCCCCCCCCCTGTTTTTTTTTTTTTTTTTGACAGTGGCCTGGCCACCGTGGCCAGGCCACTGCCGGCCACGGCAGCGGCCGTGGCCAGAAGACAAAATGGGGGGGGGCCCCCCCCTGTTACCTTTTTTTTTTTTTTGACAGTGGCCTGGCCACCGTGGCCAGGCCACTGCCGGCCACGGCAGCGGCCGTGGCCGGAGAAGGCCACGGCAGCGGCCGTGGCCGCCACGGCCGTGGCCGAAGAAAAAAAGGGGGGGGGGGTTTCCCCCCCCCCCTGTTAAATTTTTTTTTTTTGACAGTGGTGGCCACCGTCACGGTGGCCGGAGGAAAATTATTAAAAAAAAAATTTTTAATAGGTGGGGGGGCTTACCTGGTCGAGAGAAGAGCCGGAGTTGGAGGAGAACGCCGGGGAGCCGGAGCACCAGGGGGGGAGCCGGAGCAGCGAGGTGGGAGCCGGAATTTTTGGGAGGGCGGCGGCTAGGTCAAGACGGGGAAGAAGAAGAGAAGGCCGGCTTTTATATAAGTAATTAGCGACGCAATAATTGCGTCGCTAATTGGTCGCAATATTTTTTTAAAATTTATTATGTATTAGCGACGCATTAATGCATCGCTAATCCATCGTTAATTTGGTTTTATTATAATTTTATGAAAAAAATAGCGACGCAAATAATTGCGTCGCTAATGCGTCGCTAACTTGGCGCCAATGTCCGCGGAAAATTATTTTTATTTTCTAAAATAATAATTTATACAATAATTGCGATGCCAGTGCATCGTAATAATTTTTTAATATTATAATAATATTTATAATTAATAATTGCGACGCAAAATTGATTTTTTATTTTTTACATATTTATTTAAAAACATTGCGACGCAACTTATGCGTCGCAATATTATATTTCTTTTATTTATTAATACTGATAAAAATATATTTACTAAAAATAATTGCGACGCATACATTGCGTCGCAATATTTGTTTATTTTTTTAAAATGCATCGCTACGGCGTCGCAATAATTTTTTAATATTTATAAATGATAATATTTATAATTAATGATAATAATTGCGATGCAAAATTGCATCGCAATTTTTTTAAAACTTTTTAATTACATATTTATTTAAAAAATATTGCGATGCAACTTATGCGTCGCAATATTATATTTCTTTTATTTATTAATACTGATAAAATATATTTACTAAAAATAATTGCGACGCATACATTGCGTCGCAATATTTGTTTTTTTTTTAAAATGCATCGCTACGGCATCGCAATAATTTTTAATATTTATAAATGATAATATTTATAATTTATGATAATAATTGCGACACAAATTGCGTCGCAATATTTTTTTAAAACTTTTTAATTACATATATTTATTTAAAAACATTGCGACGCAACTTATGCGTCGCAATATTATATTTCTTTTATTTATTAATACTGATAAAATTATATTTACTAAAAATAATTGCGACGCATACATTGCGTCGCAATATTTGTTTATTTTTTTCTAAAATGCATCGCTACGGCGTCGCATGATAATAATTGCGATATTGCAATATTTTTTAAACTTTTCATAACTTTTTTTTTAATAATTATAAATGATCCGACGGTTGCGATCGATCAAGCCATGATCGATCCGGTCGGCGTTGACCTATCTCGACCATCGCGATCGATCGGATCGGCGACGATCGACGGTTGCGATCGATCGAAGCCATGATCGATCCGGTCGACGATGATCCAACGGTTGCGATCGATCGAAGCCATGATCGATCCCGGTCGGCGATGATCCGACGGTTGCGATCGATCGAAGCCATGATCGATCCCGCTCGGCGATGATCCGACGGTTGCGATCGATCCAAGCCATGATCGATCCCGGTCGGCGTCGACCTATCTCGGACCATCGCGATCGATCGGATCGGCGACGATCCAATGGTTGCGATCGATCAAAGCATTGATCGATCCCGATCGGCGATGATCCGACGGTTGCGATCGATCCAAGCCATGATCGATCCCGATCGGCGATGATTCGACGGTTGCGATCGATCCAAGCCATGATCGATCCCGATCGGCGATGATCCGATGGTTGAGATTGAATCAAGCCATGATCGATCCTGGTCGGCGACGATCCGATGGTTGCGATCGATCCAAGCCATGATCGATCCTGGTCGACGATGATCCGACGGTACTTGCAATCGATCGAAGCCATGATTGATCCCGGTCGGCGATGATCCGACGGTTGCGATCGACCCAAGCCATGATCGATCCCGGTCGGCATCGACCTATCTCGTACCATCGCGATCGATCCTGGTCGACAATGATCTGACGGTTGCGATCGATCAAGCCATGATCGATCCCTGTCGGCGATGTTCCAACGGTTGCGACCGATCAAAGCCATGATCGATCCCGGTCGGCGATGATCCGACGGTTGTGATTGATCCAAGCCATGATCGATCCCGGTCGGCGACGATCCGATGGTTGCGATTGATCCAAGCCATGATCGATCCCGGTCGGCGACGACCTCTCTTGGACCGTGGCGATCGATCGGATCGGCGACGATCCGACGGTTGCGATCGATCGAAGCCATGATCGATCCTGGTCGATGATGATCCGACAGTTGCGATGACCAAAGCCATGATCGATCCCGGTCGACGTCGACCTATCTCGGATCATCGCGATCGATCGGATCGGCGACGATCCGATGGAACTTGCGATCGATCGAAGCCATGATCGACGACTACCGATCTCGGACTGTCGCAATCAATCGGATCGGTGACGATCCGATGGTTGCGATCGATCAAAGCCATGATCGATCTCGATCGGTGATGATCCGATGGTTGCGATCGATCAAGCCATGATCGATTCCGATCGGCGATGATCCGACGGTTGCGATCGACCCAAGCCATGATCAATACCGGTCGGTGTCGACCTATCTCGTACCTTTGCGATCTATCGGATCGGCGACGATCCGACGGTACTTGCGATCGATCGAAGCCATGATCGATCCCGGTCGGCGACTACCGATCTCGGACTGTCGCGATCGATCGGATCGGTGACGATCCGATGGTTGCGATCGATCAAAGCCATGATCGATCTCGATCGGCGATGATCCGACGGTTGCGATCGACCAAAGCCATGATCTATCCCGATCGATGACTACCGATCTCGGACTGTCGCGATCGATCGGATCGGTGACGATCCGATGGTTGCGATCAATCAAAGCCATGATCGATCTCGATCGGCGATGATCCGACGGTTGCCATCGATCCAAGCCATGATCAATCCCGGTCGGCGACGAGCGATCTCGGACCGTCCCGATCGATCCGATCGGCGACAACCCGACGGTTGCGATCGATCGAAGCCATGATCGATCACGTACAGTCGACGACGACGATCTCGGACATTATTAATTTTTAGTTATATTTTCTAATTCATTGCGTCGCTAATGCCTCGCTAATTTGGCATTATGAATTTCTTTTAAAATATTGCGACACATTAATTTGCATTGTTAAATAAATTTTTTTATTACTTTACTGTTTATTGCATCGCTATTACGTTGCTAATTAACATTTATTTTTAACAAAATATTGCGATGCACTGGATTGCGTCGCAATATTTTTATTTCATAATACTATTTTCTTAAAATAAATTTTATTTAAATTAATTGCGACACAATTATTGCGTCGCTAAATTAAAAATAATTTTTATATTTTTCTGGTTTATTGCATCGCTAATTAAAAAATTAAGTTTTTTAAAAAAATTACGACGCACTATTTTGCATCGTAATATTTTTTTATCATTTAATATTTATACAAATTAATTTCATTTAAATAATTGCGATGCAATTAGTGAATTGCTAAATTAAAATTAATTTTTATAATTTTCTGGTCTATTGCATCGCTAATGCGTCGCTATATAAAATTATTATATTTTTCAAATATTGCGACGCACTGATATTTTTATTTCATAATTATATTTTATAAAAATCAATTTTTTTATTAATATTTGCGATGCAATTTTTGCGTCGCTATATTAAATATATTTTTTCTTATTTTATGTTTATTGCATCGCTAATGCGTCGCTATTTAACATAATTAATTTTTTAAAAACATTGCGACGCACTTATCTGCATCATAAAATTTTATTCCTTTAATAATATTTTAAAAATATATTTTATAAATATTGCGACGTATTTTTGCGTCGCTAAATTTAAATTTTTTTTTAATTTTAAGGTTTATTCAGTCGCTAATGCATCGCTATTTGCGTCGCAATATTTTTTTGACGCAGAGGCGTCGCAATGTTGTCGCAATTTTAGCGACGCATAATTGCATCGCTAAAATTGCGTCGCTATTTCATTATTTTCTTGTAGTGCTTGAGTCCCCTCGGCCTCAGACCTTTGGTTCCATCGGCCTCAAAACTTGAGTCCCATCGGCCTCGACCCTTGAGTACCATCGGCCTCGAACCTTGAGTCCCCTTAGCTTCGGACCCTGAGTCCCCTTGGCTCGGACCTTGAGTCCCCTCAGCCTTGGACTTTTGGTCCCCTCAGCCTCAGACCTCGAGTCCCCTCAGCCTCGGACCTTGAGTCCCCTCAGCCTCAGACATTGAGTCCCCTCAACCTCGGACCTTTGATCCCCTCGTCCTCGAACCTCAGGTCTCCTCGGCCTTGGACCTCTGGTCCCCTCGGCCTCAGACCTTGAGTCCCCTCGGCCTCGAACCTCATGTCCCCTCGGCTTTGGACCTCGGGTCTCCTCAGCCTCGGACCTCATGTCTCCTCGACCTCGGACCTTGAGTCCCCTTGACCTCGGACTTTGGGTCTCCCCGCCCTAGGGCCTCATGTCCTCTCGGCCTTAACCTCGGACCCCAGGTCCCCTCTACCTCGAGCCGCCTGATACGACTAGGCCCATCATCCATTATCAACTGTCATGTGGCCCACTAACTGTCTGCATTGCGCATGGCCACTACCCATAATGGCGCACGCCTGATACGACTAGGCCCACCTGCCACCTGTGGCGCTGCGCCTGGTAGATGGCTGGTAGGGCAAGACACCTCTGATATGCCCAGTATCGGTTGTGACCTATCTTTGTTAGCCTGACCACCTGTCTGCTACCAGACAACAGAACCTCGTAATTAGCTACCTTACAAAAGTGGGAAAGGGGATCTTTGAATAGGTATAAGAATCTATACTCACAACGAGGGAAGGAATTAAACTCAAGCTCTCTAGCTATTTCCCATTAGCTCTCTTTCTTCACTGTTCCCGAGTTGCTTACTTGAGTATCGAAGGGTCCCCATCGGTGCAACCGGTCTTCGAAAACTTTTTTGCAGCTTCTTCGAGGAGGAGGATCTCCGTCTCCTGGCGTTAGAGGAACGTGACTTGGCGGCAACAATATATATATAACGGTCAATGGAAGCAAAATTTATTTTTTAATTCTATATGTTGATGATATTTTGCTTGCTTCTAATGATCTTGGATCATCACATGAAACTAAGAAATCTTGCTCTATGAACTTTGAAATGAAAGATATGGGTGAGGCAGCTTATGTGATAGGAATTGAATATTCCATGATAGATCACAAGAATTATTAGGATTGTCTCAGAAAGTATATATTAATAAAGTTTTAGAGAAGTTTAACATTAATAAATGTTTAGCAAGTATAGTTCTAATTTAGAAGGAGGACAAATTTAGTCTCATGCAATGTCCAAAGAATGAATTGAAATTAGCTCAAATGAAAAATACTCCTTATGCATTTGTTGTTGGGAGTTTGTTGTATGCTCAAACTTGCACTAGACCCAACATTAGTTTTGTTGTTGGAATGTTGGGTAGTTATCAAAGTAATTCAGGAATAGATCATTGAAAAGCTAAAAAGAAAGTTCTTAGGTATTTGCAAGGAATAAAGGACCATATTCTCACTTATAAAGGATGTGATCATTTGGAAGTGATCAGTTATTTAGATTCAGACTTCGCTGGATGTACTTATACTAGAAAATCTACATTCGGATACATGTTTCTTTTGGCTGAACGAACAATATCATAAAAGAGTGTGAAGCAGTCTATCATTGTTGCATCCACTATGAAGGCCGATTCGTGGTATGCTTTGAGGCCACGAGTTATGGGTTATGGTTGCTGAATTTTACTTCAAGACTTGGAGTTGTTGAAGTATAGACAGACCGTTGAAAATTTATTGTGATAATATCGCAACCATTTTTTTTGCTAAAATTGGCAAATATTCTCATGATACAAAATGTATGAATATTAAATACTTAGTCGTCAAGTAAGAAGTTCGGAAATATAAAGTGTCAATTGAATAAATTTGCACCAATATCATAATTGCAGACTTTTAACAAAAGGATTGCCATCCAAAATATTTGATGAACATATTAAAAGAACGCATATTATTGGATGCCATCATTGATAATGTATTATGACACTTTGAGCTCACTTATTGTGTCTCCAATATATCCTGTTTTATTTTGTAGACATGATTGTTATAGATAAAGGTTTGACATGATAGTCTTGATGAAGATATTATAGTTGGACCATTATTATACCTCTCACTTTTTAATCAAATTAAGTGGGAGGCTATTGTTGTGGTACATGGACAAGACTATATCGATTTGATGATGTACAATCACCATGACCTGTATAGTTTTTTACTTAATTATGATATATTTTGGCAGCCAACTTAACACAACATTTTTAGTATGATTCTTTTGTGTATATTATAGTCTTATTAAACCATGAAAAAAAATATCATATGAGTCAAGTGGAAGAATGTAAGAATTATGTGGCCTATATGATTAAAGTATTTATTTATTTATTCAAATGGTTTAATAAATTATTTGAGTGCTAAAAATATTATTGGCTATGAAAAGGTATAACTCCTATGAAAAAAATATAACTCTTATGAAAGGTACAACTTTGCATGAATATATGTGTTTGTATCTTTCGGAAGGATGTGTAGACATAACTCTTACGAAGAAATACAGCTCTTCATGAATATTATAAAAGGGTGTATATCTTCATGGAAGGTACCTATTCATTGGCTATAAAATAAGAGTCTAATCCTTTCTCCACCCATTGACTGGTATTATTTTCCATCCATCAAAGGAAAAATTACAAAGGGTCTAAAGATAGAAACCCAGATTCACTTTATTTTTCTTCAAACTTTTGTTACAGTAATCTTCTTCAAATTAGATCAATGTACTAAGTTATGTCTTTAACTATTTAAAGTAAAAATTGTAAAAATAAAAATAAAAAAAAAAAGAAAAATGATTGAAAACCAAAGTATAGTTATTAAAATTGTAAAGTTGATGAAAAGTTAGTACAAATTAATGGAAGATTTTGATAATTTTAAAACTGAATAAAAAGTTGCTGAAAGTCCTAGCTATTGCCAACTACAATTATGATTGACACATTATAAATATAAAAAAAGACAGTATTTGCAAAAATTTGACTTGATCAAAGTATAATTTAGAACATTTTTTTGTATCTTAAGAGTAACCAATAACTTATTATGGTTAAGAATAAATTCTAGCTTATAACTTCGCCTTTGTATTCTACTCCTATATCAGGTAAGAATAAAACTTAGCCAGTCCGCTCAACTTATTATACTTGATTATACTTAAATTATTTAAAAAGCTAGAAAGCATTAGCATGGCCATTGATTCCTGCAACCAAGAGTTTCTAGCACGTTGGTATATTCTTACAATAAATATTTTTAAGAAGAGCTTTTTCTCACAAAATATCATGGGCACTGTTGGTTCATCGAGGATCCTTTCACTCCCAAGAGAATAAAGAATTTATAGTACATGAGAAAGTAATATTTATTTATTTTTGGAACAAAATAATTTGTAGCCCTAGGAATGAAAATCGCTATCCATCTCTAAATGGCAAGGATTTCAGGTTCAATCCTAAAATAAAATAGCTACTGTAAATATATATATATTAGGTTTTGGTTTTAATACTTGTTTTGTTAATTGAGTTGCAAGTTTATTCTACCCAACTTTACTTGTTGGAACTTTCCAATTAAGTCTTTGATTCTTATACTTTTCATGTTTTCTTTCAACACAATAAAATATATAAAAAAAAGTAAAATATAAAATGTGATTGATTGCATCAAAAGTAGGAGAACTAGAAAAAAATACCATTCATGCTAGATGCATAGACAATTAGAAGATCTACTTGATTTGCATTGAAAGCCATTGTAGATGCGTAGAAAATAATTTGCTACTTTTAAAGCATGATAAAGTTTGAGTCCAATGAAAATCATATATGAAAACTTATAGTTAAGCAAGCATGAAATAATTTAAAAAATGTTAATATATATAATCTTGTAAATAACTTTTTTATGTCCAAGCAGTTACAAGTTACTACAGCGACTATTATTTTGATGTCTTACATGAAAATTTTCACATACAATAATTTCATACAGCAACAAAGTGTTTAGCAATGCGAAACAACATCATTAATAATTTAGATGTTCACTTCTAAAAGGAATACTTCAACAAGTAATTTAATGTATAAAACCATGTTTGCATTGCACGCTTGCGCCAAGAGGCTCTTTTGTCAACAATAAGATAGTAAATTACACCTAAATAAAATTTTAGTTCTGATAGTACCTATAATGGGTTTGGAATTATTAATATAAACCTTAATTTGATATATAATTATTAAAATCCTAAAAAATCCAACTCTCATAGAGTATTAGACTTGAACTCCTGCACCGGTTCACTTTGTGAACTTTTTTTTAATATTGTATTTAAGAAATAATTCAGCACCTGTTAGAGATAAATCTTATCCTTCTAACACTACCCCTCCAATTTAATCAAGTGGTCTTTCCAGATCCAAAAAAAATAAAAAAATAATAAAAAATAAAAACTTTTCAAAACAAGGACACCAAAGTAATTTGGCACGGTCAAAAGCCAATTGAGTCATGAACTCAGAGGAGACATTGTCAAATGAAAGAAAAGCCATTTTTTCCGAGTATTCCCGGTCCTCCCCCACCATTACTTATGCCTGTCCTCTGTCTGAAGGCTCTGCAGCGATGGCTCTTTCCAAAACTCCATCTCCCTTTCCACCCACTTCCTTCTCTCTCCTCCTGTTCCTCTTTTACTTAGCTCTCCAAACCCCTATCTCCTTCTCAGTTGACACCATCTCTGCCAACTCCTCCATCTCGGGGGAGCAGCAGCTAACCTCCAAAGGGGGCAACTTTGTGCTGGGCTTCTACCGTCCTGATAATTCTTCCAAACACTACTATATAGCCATCTGGTACAAAAAAGTCTCAAAGCAAACCGCGGTCTGGATAGCCAACAGAGAAACCCCTGTCTCAGACCACACCACATCTGAGCTCAAGCTCTCATACGACGGAAATTTGATAATCCTCAATGAGTCCAAAGCCCAAATCTGGTCAACCAACACCATCATCTCCTCCAACTCCACCGTAGCTGTTCTTGAAGACACCGGAAACCTTGCGCTAAGAGATGGCTCCAACTTCTCCAAGGTCTTGTGGCAGAGCATGGACCACCCCACGGACACTTGGCTTCCCGGCGGCAAGCTTGGGCTGAACAAGGTGACTAAAAAGAAACAGCGCCTCATCGCCTGGAGAAGCTCAGCTGACCCAGCTCCTGGGATCTTCTCCCTTGAGCTAGACCCCAATGGAACCAGCCAGTGCTTCCTTCAATGGAATAAGTCTGTCTCGTACTGGTACAGTGGGACGTGGAACGGGGATATCTTTAATTGCAGGATGACGGCAAGTTATAACTACGACTTCAATTACATTGACAACGACGAGGAGAGCTATTTCACTTATTCGGTTAAAGATGATTCCGTCATGTCAAGGTTCGTAATGGACATCTCGGGGCAGATCAAGCAGTACACATGGATGAAAGGATCCAAGGAGTCGATACAGTTCTGGTCCCAGCCAAGAGCCGTTCGGGAGCTGCAACGACAACATGTTGACATACTGCAACTGCGTGAGGAGAATGTCAAAACCGATAAGTTAGATGTCGGAAGTGCTGAAGATTGTGCATCGGCTTGTTTGAACAATTGCTCCTGCACTGCTTACTCATTTGGTAGTGGATGCTCTGTATGGTTTGGGGATTTGATTAATCTACAGGACCAATTCAGCGGATCTAATGGAGGAACCCTCTACCTTCGCCTAGCTGCTTCGGAGCTGCCGGATTCCACCAGCACGAAGGTGCCGGATTCCGCCCGCAAGAAGGGAACGGCGACCGGGGCTGCCGTCGGTGCGGTTGCGGGCTTTGTAGTTTGCGTCGCAGTCGCCTGGTTGCTGATTTGGAGGCGCCGGAAGAGGCGGATGATTCGTGCTGCGAGCGCAGTAGGAAGAGCGCTGGCGCCATTCAGATACAGTGACTTGCATTATTTCACGAAGACCTTCTCGGAGAAACTGGGAGGAGGAGGTTTCGGTTCGGTCTTTAAAGGATTCTTGCCTGATTCAACCGCCATTGCTGTCAAGAAGCTCGAAGGCCTACAGCAGGGAGAGAAGCAGTTCCGGACCGAGGTGGGCACAATTGGAGTAATTCACCATGTCAACCTGGTTCGTCTTCTTGGGTTTTGCGCTGAGGGTGCTAGAAGGTTGCTGGTTTATGAGTTCATGCCAAAGGGTTCTCTGGATGCTCTGCTGTTCCAGAGCAATTCCATGGTCTTGGACTGGAACACCAGGTACCGAATTGCGCTCGGAACTGCCAAAGGATTAGCTTATCTCCACGAGAAGTGCAGGGACTGCATCATACATTGCGATGTCAAGCCTGAGAACATACTGTTGGATGCGTCGTTCGTTCCAAAAGTGGCAGACTTCGGTCTGGCAAAACTTGTAGGCCGGGACTTCAGCCGAGTGTTGACTACCATGAGAGGAACTTTAGGTTTAATCAAAACTTTAGGTTTAATCAAAACTTATAGGGGATGCAGTGGTGGTGCTTTGTATCATCTCCGAGTCCTTTGCCAGAAAGAAGGCAGCCTTTTGCTTTCCCCGTGTCTACGTGGGAATGGGCGTAACTTCTATATGTAATCTTCATCTACCATCTAATTCGATACTGTTCCATGAAATGAATGCCAAAAAAACTTCAACTTTTTAGCTGTGGAGGCTCAAGGGAAACTTGGGTTTGGCTTCATTTGGTTGGTTTAGACTTTAGTCCCTCTTGAACGGCATAGCAAAGGAGGCGCAGGCCAGCGCTATAATTAATGATCATGCATTTCTTTTCTTATCATGCTAATTTATGTAGATCCCAAAATGAGAGATATATGGGTGTCTTGCAAGCATTTTTTTCTCTTCCGATTTGATGTTTTTAAAATTTGTATTTGATTCCATTTCTTTGATTTTCTCTTTAAATTATATAGAGTTTCATGAGTGGAAGCTGAAGTTGTTTTAGACCACCTGATGGCATCAAACTCCAAGCAGATATGTTATTATAATAGTAGCTCGAATTTTCTTGTTCCTTGAATCCTCAGAGTAGACGAGTTCTATCGATCGGTTTATGTCAAGATATTTGATTTCAGACTACCTGGAATTCTTTGTGGTAGTTTCATGTGGTTGTTGGTTAGTAGAGGATTCAGCAGCTGAAATGGACTTCAATGCTCAATTCTTAATGCAATTCAGATGTTCTCAGTATAGATTTTTTACCAGTTTTATCAAATTAGTAATCCATCATTTTCTTTTCAACTTAGTGTCTGTACTCTAAACTTGGGCTGAAATTTATGCAGGGGAAAGATTGGAGTTTTCAGTACCAGGAGACATGGAACCTAAAGTTCTTGAGGAGGAGATTATGAAAAGGAGGGAAGAATACCACCAAAAACTTCAAAATTATTTTTTTGAAAATGATAAAAGAAAAAAAAAAGAAAATGATGTGTACACTCAGTAAGTCAATCAAACCTAGAATAAGTTGGATTCATTGGTTTCTTATATCTTTTGAAACCAGGTTTATCCCCCGTTTTCACTAATCCACGTCCACCAGTGACAAATTTACCAAAAAAAAAAAAATTCCTCAGCTAATAAACAATAACTATAAATTCACTATTGTACAATATAAACTAAGTAAATATAATTATTCAAAAAAAAATTAAATTTAATTACATTTTTTATTTTTAAATTCATATGCATCTCAAAGTCATTTTATTTATTTTAATTTTTTTATTTTTAAAATTTATAAATTATATATATTTAATAATAATAAAAAAGAACATTAATTTTAAATTTTATTGTATTCGGATGTAGCTGGTTAGTCTAATGCCTATACTTTATCTTTTTTTTTATTTGTATATATATATATATATAGTAGATCGAGTTCAGGCATGACTTATTTTCATTTTGGGTTATCTCTTATGAGTATAGTTTTATTCTTAGAAGTATGGAAACAATGTTATGCATCGCTTTTGGTGCGTAAAATTACGCACTAAATGCATGTGCTTTTGTATGGATTGCATGCTGAATTTATGCGTTTGATGTGCATTTTTATTTATTGAAAACTATGCACAGAGATTTTTTTTCTAGGAATATTCATCTAGATTTAAATGAGTTTAGCCCAGATTATAACATCCGGATGAGATAAGGATCAAATGCTCCATGATACGTCACTTCATTCGTTTTCGGGCGCCCAGACCACCGCCACGTGCATGGCATGGGATTCTCGCAGCAAGCCGCAAAAGTCGCGACCAGTGACGCGATGCGACATGCGGTGCCGGTGGCCATGCTTATTTCTCCATCACCTAAAGTTCCTCAACTACCATGAGGGGAAGCTATCACTGCAAAAGTTGATGTGTACAGTTTTGATTAAACCTAAAGTTCCTCAACTACCAAAAACAGTTAGCTGTACACATCAACTAATCAAAACCTATAAGTTTTGATTAGCTTATCACCAAAAACTACCATGAGAGGAACTTTAGGTTTAATCAAAACTTATAGGTTTAATCATCAATTTTTTTAGTTGGCAAAACTTATAGGAAAATGATTACCATGAGAGGAGATTGTGAGAAAAATCTGCGCGTTTTGCGGCTCTGTGGATTTTGAGTCGACCAGGGCCGCGATTTGATCAATCGAGTCGGCCGTTACTTGCTTGGCTGTAATTCGAATTTGGACTCGATTGAATCGAATTAAATTGGATCGAATATATGAAAAAAAAAAACCAACAGAGCATTTGACCCAGGTCGTGATTAATTTTGATATGGTTTCCACTTGACATCTTTGTTTTCCTCGGCCAAAGATTTACATTTGGGTTAAACATATAGTTATTATTTTATATTTCAATCTAATAATTAATAATTAAATATAAAATTATTAAAAAAATTAAATAAAACTGAAAAAAAGTAACTTGAGCTTTAATTTTTATTAAAAAAAATTAATTTTATCTAAGCAATTAATTATTATTAAGTTTATAAATTATTATTTTTAAATATATTAATATACTTGGAGATACAATAAGTAAATAAAAGCCTATCAAAACTAAAAATGAAATGTGAATGTTTAAATATAATTAATTGAGAATAGGTGAGGAGAGATAAATCGGTTTAAATAAAAGTTCATTCAATAAATTTTAAATGATAATTAAAGAAAAAAAGATTTCACGCGGCTGCCATTGATTGTTTATAGGCTTTTACTATTGATTGTCTTTATTTTTTTTTAATTTTATGGAATGTAATTAAGCTGCAATTCCATTTGCTGTGCTAAGGAAAAGGATTGGATTCCAAAGGGATCCCCACAGTAAAATTAAATTTAAATTTGAATTTGGATTTATCAAAATAAGAAAGCTTGGAACTTACATCCAAATTTGATTAATAGTTAGATTCAAGTTCAGGTTTGAATTTTTTGAGGTTCAATTGAGCTCATGATTTTAATTGGCTAGTTGGCCAAGGGTTAATAAATTTCTCAAACTAAAAAAATTTATTGCACTAGCTTAAGAAAAGTTTTCACATAAAAGGAATGCAATAAAGAAATCAAATGATTTTTTTTAAAAAAAATTCTTATTTGAAATCAATTTAAGTTTACATTATGTTTATTTTACTTGAAACCAAATTAAAATCTTTTTTTTTTTGTATAGACGGATAATTATAATTAAATTAAAATTTATTTTGAAACTAAGAAAGAACAAGTGAGAGTGAATAAGATGATATAGAAGAAAAGGATCTAAAGCAAAGTAATTGGCAGAAATCATATTGCCAAGTTTCTTTATATTTTTATATTTACATATATTATATATAATTTATGTTTTAATATTTAGTTTTTGCGCTTTTGAATTCAAAATAGGTGAATTCAAATTCTGTATAATAAGAATCTTAAATATAGAACTGATGCGGGGTAAAATTATCATTGAATCAATATCCGCACATATTAGAGAAAGGTTAGGATCATTTTCGATTTCTGCCGTCAGATATCACACTTGAAAAAAGATAAATTACCGCGCCTCGGCATGACCGAGCCATTTTCATTCCTCGGCAAGGCCGAGCCATTTTCACACCTCAGCAGGTCAAGGGCAGTTAAAAGTCGAGTATAACCCTTCGACCACGATCAATAGAGATTTAAACTCCTAATTATGCGGTGAAATTTCAGTCACATCAGCTTCCAGTACTCCAAGAAGGAAATAAATATGGTATGTTGCCTATAAATAACCAAGTAATCGAATCTTAAAGCTCCAATCATCTTCCTCGGCCGTAGATCCTCATAATAACAAGATTCGAATTTCACCGGCCTTATAACTAACTTGATTCGAATCAGATTCAAATCATACCGATTTCTTACTTTCCAAGACACTTTCGAGAACTCGCCAATATTCAGATAGCTTATAAATACCTTGTCCTAAAAGTTTCTTGAGGTACACATACCCTTTCACTGAAAATCCATTGAGGCTCAAATAGAGTTTTCGGCTCTCGAGAAGCCATTCTTGAGGGACTCTTCTGCATGAGCCTTCTCGTCATATCTGTTTGCTGTGAATCTTCACTGACTTGGGGGTCGAAAGGTCTTACACAGGGGCCACCCCCAATGCTTCTTGCGTGAAGACTATCTTGCAGGTTCACCTAGATGATAGATTGCCATTCAGATCCCGACGTGAGTCGCTCCCAAGCCGAAGAACGAAGTTTCGCAGCAATAGATTGGCACTAGAGGAAGGGCCTCAAGTCCCATTTAACTTGAAATCAAGGAGACAAGGTTATGGACAAGAAGAACAATCCCTCAATGGCCAACCTAAGAAAAGCAACCTCAGAAGCTCCGGATTAGGCTGCATCCCAAAGGCCTGATCCCATGAATAATGTGGCACCCCCGCAACCACCGCCAACTGAGATTTCTCCACCGCCGATAGTACCGGTCACTCAACACCAGTTCACCATGTTGGTTCAGCAGGTTTAAGCTCTGACCTAGCTAATACAAAGGCTCCACCGAGTTCCTCTTTCAACTGCACCAGCTCCACAACTTTTCGACGGAGCTGCTGCCCCTGTTTTGCCGGTGGTTTCATCTTCATGTCCGCTCAAAGTTACGAGCCGCCTCCAGCAGCCCAACCACAAAGGGCCTAAGTTGGTACCATAGAGGATTGGGAAAAAGAGCCCGCTTAGATCTCGCCAAGCTCGGTCTCTTTTCCCGATGTACTCTCGCCATGACTCGATGCCGCGACCACGATCCCTTCGTTCCATCTATCCTACCATCCGTGATGAGAAAGTTCAATGACAACCTTATGAGATGCTCCAGGAGTGGTGCCAAGGGTTGGATGTTGTCAAGCAAGCTTCTCCTCCCCATTGAAGGTGAAACAAGACATCCCCTTTTTTGAGGAGATTATACGGGAAGTGATCCCTTCCCATGTTAAGCTCCCCACCATTGAGCCATACCATGGTTCCATCGATCCTGATGACTATTTGAGCAGCTTTCGATCCATCATAATGTTTCATGGAGCATCAGATGCGATCCAATGTTGAGCCTTCCCCTCTACTCTAGAAGATCCGCCAAAACTTGGTTTAACAACTTGAAGCCAGGTTCCATCAGTTCTTTCAACGAACTGAGCTATCTATTCATCAGCCACTTTATCAGTAGTCATCATCACCGAAGAAGGTCCGACTCCCTCTCATGGCGTGTTAGAGCTGGCAGGCCATATTTCGTTCGGTGTAGATGGCTGCAATTGGTTGGTGGGCCAGGTCCCATCAGACGTGAGAGGCCATAGTTGGTTAGTGGGCCAGGTCCCATCAGGAGTGGAAGGCCACAGTTAGTTGGTAGGCTAGGTCCTATCAGGAGTGGGAGGCAGCAGTTGGTTGGTGGGCCAAATGAGCCGTTCTCTAAGAGAGACCTTATCAAGGAGGCCGAGTGGGGGTGCTGCTCGGGTGGCTCGAGAGGCCGATTGGAGGGCAATGTTCGGGTGGCTGAGTCGAAGTACTACCCTAGAGACCGACTGGGGGTGCAACCCAAGTGGCCGAGTTGGAGTCCTACCCAGGAGGCTGGCTGGGGTGCTGCCAGGGTGGCCGAATCGGATTCTTACCCGAAAGGTTAGTTGGGGGCGTTACCTAGGTGGCTGAGTCAGAGTCTTGCCTAGAGGGCCAACTGGAGGCGCTGCTTGGGTGGCTGAGTTAGAGTCCTACCTAGGAAGTCAGCTGGGGGCATTATCTGACTGAACGAGTCGGAGTCCTGCCCAGGGGGCCGACTAGAGGCGCTGCCCAGGTGGTCGAGTCAGAGTCCTATATGGAAGGCCAACTGGGGGCATTATCCGGTTGGCCGAGTCGGAGTCCTATCAGGAGGTCGGCTGAGGGTGCTTCAAAACTCAGTTGCAGATGTTGATCGGGCATGATCACGTCAACTCCATCAAATGGTTTCTGCTATTGGTTTGATCATGGCCTCATCGGACGATCTTCGCCGTTGATTGAGTGTGGCTTCATAAGCCACTTCAATAAACACTAGATTGTTTCTGAATAATTATTTGTAATGATACGGACAAACTATACTACAAAAGCATAGAACTAGTCCGACCAGGAAGACAAGGCAAAGTGACACTTTGTATTATCTTTTACGTCTTTTTGATGGTAATGTCAGAAGTGGTTGGATGTGCATGTTAGCTACTGCGCCACAAAGAAGCTGCAGGGTAATATGCTAGCCAACCAAAATAGATATATCTAGTTAATTTTGAGTTCTTTTGATTTACTTATATATTATGCGTGCGAGTAATGCCTGGAACTAAATAGTTAGAACTGTGTTAAATTTGATTACAAAAAAGCAATTCTTGAAGTATGTCACAGTGGGTCGTTATGGGCATGTTAGTATAGATTTTCGTCCATGGCTTGTGTACTCGATGATAACCCTTTGCTCAACTGCTAGTATAATGCACAATTCATGCAATTTGAATTTTTTTTTTTTTTTTGGCTTTTTCTGTGGGCAGACACGGCATTCTGAAGGATCTTTCAATGGTTTCTGAAGAGGTGCTTAAACAATAGTTTGGTGAATAAATATTATAAGATTATTTTAAGGAATTACGCCATGAAGCTCTAGTTATGTCAAATATTTGAAACCCCAGATATCTATAATCTGTACATACTAGGATCAAATATAGATTATTAGATTAACGATGCTTAGAGGAGCGTCTCTAACGTTTTTCCCAGTTAAAATCTGAACGGTGGTTTCTCCTAAAGTTAACTGCTTTCCAAGGCATCTTCCACTATCGATTTTAAACATACCATCCGCCGGGAGAGAAATGGTTTTTATTTTTGAATGCATCACTGCAACATCTTAGTTGCTTATCCCTTCATCTTAGATGTTAACGACCTATCAAAATTCCAATATTTTCCAACATTTTAACCGATGATGCCGTTGGCCATCTCTAAGGTTTTTCTATAATGCTTTTCTGCTGGGACCTACTGGACCATCTGAGGAACCTCGGCTTTTAGAATCAGGAATCTCTGCAGATTTTGTTTAAAAAAAATACCAGCAGCGGAAATGCTTCGTATGCAAGTCCGGATTCGAGTTTCCAAACAATTTCTAAAACCATAATAGAAGGTCTAAAACATCATTAATGCGAAGCAATTGTTTAAACTATGTCAACTTCTCAGGATAAGGAGTGGAGATCACATTTAATTAATTATTCAGTGGCAACAAAATTCCATTATAAGCAGCAGTAAGATATACTTTTTCAAAGATGATGAGAACATTGATGAAACGTAGATTATAACCTGATCTTGAGTAATATATTAAGAAAAAGAATGAATACATAGAACTACAAAAAAAAAAAAAAAGCCTTTTCTGTGACTGAAGTTATTGCCGTAATGGTCGGCTTGGCTTGTTAGATCGGCTGTTTACTGAACTATGACCCAGTGGAGGAAAATCATCTGAACCCAATTTAAAGGGACTGCTGGAAGCCTGCCCAGTTATTCCTACTGGCGCCTGGCCCTTTGAATTAAGGCTCTGGTGGTGATGCCAATGTTTCCCCGAAACTTGAGCATACGGCCTACTTTCCTGTTGAATTGGAGAATGTTGGCTTGCTACTTGTTTCACTGGGGATTTTATTGGTAGATATGATACAGGTCGGATATTTTGCAGCTCTGAGTCAGATGAGAATTTATAAGGAAGCTTTCTGTCATCCATCTTTCTGAATGTGATAGAAATCCTGTGCAATAAGCAATGTGATAGAAGTGATTAGAAATTGCAAAAGTTGCAGATATAATAGCTCAATCATCTGAATAAACTGCAAAAACAAGTATGGATACTACCTTTTTGAGGGTACAGCTGGTACACAATGCTTTGCCACATCAGCACCATTGCCACTTAAAATAAGCACAGAACTGCAAAGTGAAAAAAAGAAAAACATAATCATATTCTACACAGTCTATAACCTATTGTAGTTAAGCTTGTCCAGAGAGGTTTCAGTTCTCTTATTAGCAGGTAACATGAATAGTATGGCAGTGATAAAAAAAAACAAAGTGGGGAGATAATACACATACCCAAGAGGTAGAGGTATTGCAATAGATCCTGAGAATTCTCCTGGTCCAATCACTTTAAGCTCTCTACCAAATAAAATGTTACACTCTGATAGGAAGGAGACCGTGCAAAAAGGGCGAACAAAGTCATGATGATCTATGTGAGGAGGAATGCAGTCGTCTTTATCATATATGTTGATGATGCAACTATCAGGGACACAAGTAGGAGGAAGGACATGCCATGAGACCATTCTCTTGATCATTGATTTTAATAAGGGTGGAATGGGATCTACTTCCTCATCTCGCATTATGCCTGGAGGATTCCCATTCTTATCCTGCAGAGTATACATAATTTGTGATCAGAATCACATTAGTCAATGTAGTTACAATGGTGGAAATGTTGCTGGTTATGATAGTGAATGCAGTATACCACTGCATAGTTGTAGCAGCAGCCAAATTGCAGCGTCACACGCCCTTTTCCACGCATCCACTTTCGTGGCTCTGAATACGTACGATCTAAGGTCAAAAAAAAAAGTTAAAATTAGATAATTAAAAGTGAATTACCCATGCAATTTTACATCAATAAAATGAAAAATGATAAGACAGCTCAATTCATAACTTTCTATATTTTTCTACCTTAACAAGTGAGTGAACAACTCCCTAAAATTTATGACCTAAAATCAAGTATACAGATTTGGATAGCAGCAGCTTTATATTAGTTACACAAGTGCAACAAAGTAACCATTCGTTGGGATGTAAGCCAGCCCCAAAATTTATGGTGATTGATCATGCTCTTAACAAGTTGATATAACAGAAAGCTAACTCCTATTGTTAAAGAAGTCAATGGAATTAACGAACAAGTTTTCTGTGTAGTCTGGATGTTATCTGATGCATGCACATCAACAGGGAACCCGACATAGTTTCTCCACTCAACCGAGAGGAGCAAGCAGAGTATTTGCTTGAACCCTATGCCCCTTTGACCAATATTACACAAGGGAAAGAAGATTACACAAAGGAGTGAGCATTATGATGGATAAAAGTTTCCAATCTTACAAGCACCATTTATTTTGCAAGCCTGGGCAAAAGGATAACACGTTAAAGATGGCATCCTTAAAAATGAAAATGAATTTTAGAAGGCAAGCTTTGTTTACATTTTATATCAGTTAGAATATTTGCAAAGAAAAAAGAAAGCTAGCATAGAAGCTGCCAATGGCAGCTCTAGAGCTTCACAGATGCTAGAACCAGTCAATGGCAGTGAGATGTTCTTCAAAGAAAGTGTTGTACTCATGATTGTTAAATATAGATTACGTGTGAACATGGTGTTAATGTCTATCATCCTTCCTGCAGTAATTGAGCAAAGTAGGGAGAGAATATTACGCTGTTTATCATGGGAAGTTAGTTTCCCTCAATGGTAACGCAGTCTAGTTAATTAATGGGGTTACAATTATTAAAAGAGCCTGGCTATAAATATGATCTCCAGAGAATGAAGGATTTCTTTTATAGGATTCGAAAAAACTTTTGTTTCCTCAACTGAACGATTCACCAAATCTTCAAAGATAAAAGAAGGAAGATTTTTGATAAATCTCTTGTCATTTTTTTCTTTTTTCCATCATTGCAATTTTCATCCTATAACTAAAAGTTCATAACATTAATCAGCTGCACATATTTTCTAATTGTAGTTGACATGCAGGATAAAGAATTTGATTACATCTCATGCTATTTTTTTCTCATTTAAGAAAGAAGCCCACATATTAAGAACTCGTAACATTAAAATTTACAAATTCCAGATGGCAGTCTGCATACAGGATAATCAAAACAAATTTTATGATCGTTCTTCATTATTTCATGCTTTTTTTTTTTCGATGATAGCAAATTATGCCTCTGTGTAACACATTGCACGCAACTAGAATTGAGTTCTCCTATGGAAAAAAATAAAGAAAATACTGTTCTCTCTCATGTTTTTGTGTTTTCTGTCTTTTATCTTCTATTATCCCTTTATTTTGATGACAGCATATTTTCTATTATTTTGAAGTTATATTTTTTAAAAAATTATTTTGATTTTCAATCATCAAACATGTTCTTATCACCAAAATAAAATAAATGTGCAAGGGGAATCCAAGATTATACCTTTGAGTTGGCGATTCCTCCCCATCTCCTGAAGATCGTAGACGCAATCCACAATCCTCTTCTGCTCTGCAGCACTAAAAACCCCAGTGTGAAGCTCCAGCCCCTCGAGCACATTGATCCACCGGCCATCGACCTTCTCCATGTGCTTGAAGTCCTTCTTCCTCCCCACCATCGAGAACCTCATCGCCTCCCTCTGCTCCCTCGGCAACGGAGTCCCTCCATCGGCCTCAGCCCTCTCCGCGGCCGCCAAAGAACCGTCTCCATCGTCTCCTTCCTCCGTCGATCTCGAACTACCATGGCTGAATTGCCGGCTGTGCTGCCCACGCCTCGGGGCCCAGTCGGAAGCTGGCGAGCCCCGCGACGAGCTCGCCGACGAAGGGCTGGATCGATACCCGCCGTTAATCCAAGAAGGAGATCTCCATCTGCTGCCCCCCTTGTTCGAAACCTTACCGAGTTTTCCTGAAAGTTGAAGCCAGGAGTCGTGATTTCGGACCCAAGAATCGGAAGAAGTGGAAAAGTTCGCAATATTCGAACAAAATAGAGAAGAAAATTAGAAATTAAACCCGACGACGGGAGAGAAGTCAGCGATGACTCACCAGCGAGGTCGTCGACGGTGGGAGTGGATTCGCCTACAGCCATGATGATGCCCTTTGAGAAGAAAAGTGGAATTTGTTCAGAGAGATTGGGGGATGAAGTTTGGAAGGTATCCGAATTAGGGATGAGATTGCGAAATTAGGGATGAGATTGCGAGGCTTTGGTTATTTAATATTTATATTGAGATTACAGATAGAGAGAATAACAGATTAGCGGGACTTCGACGCAGGTTCTGAGAAAAATCTGCGCGTTTTGCGGCTCTGTGGATTTTGAGTCGACCAGGGCCGCGATTTGGTCAATCGAGTTGGCCGTTACTTGCTTGGCTGTAATTCGAATTTGGACTCGATTTAATCGAATTAAATTGGATATATGAAAAAAAAAACCAACAGAGCATTTGACCCAGGTCGTGATTAGTTTTGATATGGTTTCCACTTGAAATCTTTGTCTTCCTCGGCCAAAGATTTACATTTGGGTTAAACATATAGTTATTATTTTATATTTAAAATCTAATAATTAATAATTAAATATAAAATTATTAAAAAAATTAAGTAAAACTAAAAAGAAGCAAGTTAAACCTGAATTTTTATTCAAATTTTTTTAATTTTCTCTAAATAATTAATTATTTTTTAAGTTTATAAATTATTATTTTTAAAATATATTAATATACTTGGAGATACAATAAGTAAATAAAAGCCTATCAAAATAAAAAATGAAACGTGAATGTTTAAATATCATTAATTGAGAATAAGTGAGAAGAGATAAATTGGCTTCAATAAAAGTTCATCCAATAAATTTTAAAAGATAAATAAAGTAAAAAAGATTTCATGTGGTTGCCATTGATTGTTTATAGGCTTTTACTATTGATTGTCCTTTAATTTTTTTTTTTAATTTTATGGAATGTAATTAAGCTGCAATTTCATTTGCTATGCTAAGGAAAAGGATTGGTTTTCAAAGGGATCCCTGCAGTAAAATTAAATTTGAATTTGAATTTGGATTCATCAAAATAAGAAAGCTTGGAACTTACATCCAATTTTGATTAATAGTTAGATTCAAGTTCAGATTTGAATTTTTGAGGTTCAATTGAGCTCATGATTTTAGTTGGCTAGTTGGCCAAGGGTTTATAATTTCTCCAACTAAAAAAATTTATTGCACTAGCTTATGAAAAGTTTTCACATAAAAGGAATGCAATAAAGAAACTAAATGATTGGTTTTTTTAAAAAAATTCTTATTTGAAATAGATTTAAGTTTATAATATGTTTATTTTATTTGAAACAAAATTAAATTTTTTTTTTTTTTTTGTACAGACGAACGAAAAATTATTTTGGAACTAAGAAAGAACAAGTGAGAGTGAATAAGATGATGTAGAAGAAAAAGATCTAAAAAAAAGTAATTGATAGAAATCATATTGCCTAGTTTCTTTATATTTTTATATTTACATATATTATATATAGTTTATTTTTTAATATTTGGTTTTTGAGCTTTTGAATTCAAAATCGATGAAATCAAATTCTATGCAATAAGAATCTTAAATATAGAATCAATAGTTGATATGACATTTGAATTTATATTTTATTATAAAATAATTAGAATAGATTCTCGAGTTTTGGGATATTATTTACATCTTAGTTGTATGATCTATTTGGAACTTATATGGATATTTGTTGCATTGTTTGTTCTCAGTAGAGTTTTGATCTAGATATTAGATCATTGATTGCCTTGGTTGTAATGAGCCTTTAGATAACCATGAATAGCCGTTTGAAAGTGAAAATTTGCGGTTCTAACTAGTTTGAGTTTAGACTCTTAGTAAATCAAAAACTACTTTATTGGGCTAAAATTCTTAAACTTAACAAATAAAAAACATAAGATTACTTCATGGGCCTTGATGACGCCCAATCGTCGATCCTGGACATCGGGGACGGAGTGCTTCTCGAATCCTCGCTTCACCGGGTTGCCTACAAAGAAGTCCCAAGACCAGAGAGGGTTCTCCGGTGGGACCCTCCGATGCCCAAGTTAGTGACTGAGTTCATAGCAGAGAAGGAGCTCGAGAGAGAGCTCTTGAGAAGGGAGAGATCTCAGAAGGATCGGGTTGTTCCTATGAGAATTAGGGCATCAAGTGCGTAAACGTGTGTTACCTTATTCTCGACGTGATTTATCCTTTTATAGGGGTTGACGCTGGCACGATCACGTGGGTTTTCATGAAGTCAGAATGTCCGCCGAGTCGTTGCATGAATCTGGGCTGGTTGGTGGGCTACGTCCCATCAGCCGCGGGGCTGTTGGGTAGCTGGGTCTAGTCTCATCAACGATTTTATGGGTAGGTTGTTGGATCCGGCGTTGTCAGGCGGCGCGCGTCAGAGATGGCGCCCTGAACTGATAGGGCCATGTCGGGGCTGATTTGGTGGGAACTAGAGATGTCGGGGCCGAGTCGACGGACTTGGGGGCGTCGGGGCCGAGTCGGGCCGGCCGGGGATGGCCTTGGCCAACTCGGCGGAACTGGAGACGCCGGGGCCGAGTTGGGCTGGCCGGGGATGTCGAGATGGGGCATGGTCGACGCCGAGGTCGGGATGGGCCCTGATCGACACGGATGTCGAGATGGGCCATGGCCGACGTCGAGGTCGGGATGGGCCCTGGCTGATACTGATGTCGAGATGGGGCATGGACGACGCCGAGGTCGGGATGGGCCTTGGCCGACACGGATGTCGAGATGGGCCATGGCCGATGCCGAGGTCGGGATGGGCCCTGGCCGACACGGATGTTGAGATGGGCCATGGCCGAAGCCGAGGTCGGGATGGGCCCTGGCCGATACGGATGTCGAGATGGGCCGTAACCAACACTGAAGTCGGGGTAAGCCATGTCAATCCCAATTGCCAAGGAATTGGCTCGCGTGTTCTTTGACCCAATGGAGCTGTCGGCCTTGGAGCTCTCGGCCATGGAGCTGTCGGCCTTGGAGCTGTCGGCCTCGGCCTTTGGGGTCGTCGGTCGTTGGGTGTCAGCCTTTGGGGCCGCCGGTCTTGGAGGCGTCGGCCTTTGGGGCCGCCGGTCTTGGAGGCGTCGGCCTTTGGGGCCGTCCAAAATTTTTTTTTATTCTCCATGGGGTCAACTGGATCCATCAAATGCCCCCCACACTCTTGAGCTTGCGTGCTCTGCATCAGCTAAGCGAAAGGAGTGTAGAACTTTTACCTTGGCATCTGCTCTTTTATGTTAGCTTCAACCGTGATTCCTTCTAGGTGGGGAAACCTCTTTACTCTTGCGCTGCCTTGGATGGACGTCTGCGTGCCTTCTTTGGCTAGCTGAGGGCGGCTAGTAATGCTCTCCCAATGCGGAGTCTGGAAGTCTTTTGAACCCCGGAGGTTGACCTGAGAGCTGAGAGTCGTCAGGTTCCTTTTGAACTGCCTCGGGGGTGTGGGAACCGCCGCGAGGGGTGACTCAGCTGGGTATGGGGTCTTTAGGGTCTTAACCTACTCGGGGGCACTGCCGTGCCGGGGCCGAGTGGTGTCCCATGGGCCGCGATGCCAGTTTTCTCCTTTTGAACCATCTTGGGGGTTTGTATGCCGCCCAAGTGGCGACTCAGCCGGGTACGGAGCCTTTAGGGTCTTAACCTACTCGGAGGCACCGCCGTGCCGGGGCCAAGTGGTGTCCCGTGGGCCGCGATGCAGTGAGCTCCTTTTGAACCATCTTGGGGGTTTGTGTGCTGCCCAAGTGGCAACTCAGCCGGGTACGGAGCCTTTAGGGTCTTAACCTACTCGGGGCACCGCCGTGCCGGGGCTGAGTGGTGTCCCGTGGGCCGCGATGCCAGTGAGCTCCTTTTGAACTATCTTGGGGGTTTGTGTGCCACCCAAGTGGCGACTAGCCGGGTACGGAGCCTTTAGGGTCTTAACCTACTCGGGGCACCGCCGTGCCGGGGCCAAGTGGTGTTCCATGGGCCGCGATGCCAGTGAGCTCCTTTTGAACCATCTTGGGAGTTTGTGTGCTGCCCAAGTGGCGACTCAGCCGGGTACGGAGCCTTTAGGGTTTTAACCTACTCGGGGGCGCCGCCGTGCCGGGGCCGAGTGGTGTCCCGTGGGCCGCGATGCCAGTGAGCACCTTGTGAACCATCTTGGGGGTTTGTGTGCCGCCAAGTGGCGACTCAGCCGGTATGGAGCCTTTAGGTCTTAACCTACTCGAGGCACACCGTGCCGGGGCCAAGTGGTGTCCCGTGGGCCGCGATGCCAGTGAGCTCCTTTTGAACCATCTTGGGGGTTTGTGTGCTGCCCAAGTGGCGACTCAACCGGGTACAGAGCCTTTAGGGTCTTAACCTACTCGGGGGCACCGCCGTGCCGGGGCCGAGCGGTGTCCCGTGGGCCGCGATGCCAGTGAGCTCCTTTTGAACCTTCTTGGGGGTTTGTGTGCCGCCCAAGTGGCGACTCAGCCGGGTATGGAGCCTTTAGGGTCTTAACCTACTCGGGGCACCGCCGTGCCGGGGCCGAGCGGTGTCCCGTGGGCCGCGATGCCAGTGAGCTCCTTTTGAACCATCTTGGGGGTTTGTGTGCCGCCCAAGTGGCGACTTAGCCGGGTACGGAGCCTTTAGGGTCTTAACCTACTCGGGGGCACCGCCGTGCCGGGGCCAAGTGGTGTCTCGTGGGCCGCGATGCCAGTGAGCTCCTTTTGAGAGACTTGGCGCAAGGGAGGACAAGCTGTGTCGTCAGAAGGGCCTTTTTTATTACTTATGCTTCTGGGAGTACATCATTGGTAATATCGGCGGAGGTTGTTCGCAATCCAGGTACGTGGAATGGGCTTCCCTTCAAGCTCTTCTAGTTTGTATGCCCCCCGGTGGAACGCCTCGGCGACGCGGTAGGGACCTTCCCAGTTGGGGGATAGCTTGCCCCCCT
Source organism: Calamus simplicifolius (assembly GCA_900491605.1). NCBI lineage: Eukaryota > Viridiplantae > Streptophyta > Magnoliopsida > Arecales > Arecaceae > Calamus > Calamus simplicifolius. Next base: position 93,718 of record UESW01002482.1, on the reverse strand, counting down.
TGGTAGGCTTGGATACATCGGCCTTTCGTAGCACTAAGTCTCCGCGGCGAAAAACCTTGGGACGAACCCGGGCGTTGTAGTACTTGGCCGCTCGCTGGCGAAAGGTCGCCATGCGCAGTCTCGCTTTGTCATGCGCCTCGTCGATGAAGTCTAGGTTGGCCCGAATCAGCGCGGAGTTGCCTTCCTCACTGAAGGACTCCACACGTGGACTGGGCAATCCGATCTCGACGGGGATGACGGCCTCGGATCCGAAGGAGAGGCTGAAAGGAGTTTCACCCGTCGGGGCTCTGGGAGTTGTGTGGTAAGCCCATATCACACTGGGGAGCTCTTCTACCCAGCGTCCCTTGGAACCGTCTAGGCGAGTCCTGAGCCCTCTGAGGATGGTGCGGTTCATGACCTCAGCCTCCCCGTTGGTCTGGAGGTGGCCGACAGAGGTGAATCGGTGGTGAATGCCTAGCTCCTCATAGAAGGCTTTGAATGCCTCGTTGTTGAATTGGCGGCCGTTGTCCGTGACGAAGGTGTGAGGCAAGCCAAAACGGCATATGATCGACTTCCAGAAGAAAGCCTTAACTTTGCTCTCAGTGATTTTGGCCAACGCCTCGACCTCGACCCACTTGGTGAAATAGTCGATGGCGACTAACAAGAATCTCCGCTGCCCTGAAGCTGGGGGGAATGGTCCAAGGATGTCCATTCCCCACTGGGCAAAGGGCCACGGAGCTGAGAGCGGGCTCAGTGGGGCAGGCGGCTGATGCTGGATGTGCGCGTGGCGCTTGCAGTCGTCACACCTTTGAACTAGCTTGGCCTCGTCCTCCTTCATAGTGAGCCAGAAGTACCCCTGATGGAGAGCCTTCTGGGCTAAGGATCTGCCCCCCAGATGGTTCCCACAAAAGCCTTTGTGGATTTCTCTGAGGATGTAGTCGGCATCGGCGGGGCCTACGCACTTAAGCAACGGGTAGGAGAATGACCTTATATATAGGCGCCCGTCGAGGAGGATGAACTTGGAGGCCCTCCACTTGAGCAATCTGGCTTCGTTGCGGTCGTCAGGGAGGGTGCCGTCGGTGAGGTAGCGGACATAGGCGTCCATCCACGTAGGTTCTGGGGTGAGCGGGAGGACTTCCTCCCCGTCCTCTATGCTGGGCCTTTCTAGATATTCAATGTAGGCATCCCTTGCCAAGCCGTCGGCGGAGGTAGCCAGTCGAGAGAGGACGTCGGCCTTGGCGTTTTCACTTCGGGGGATATAACTGATACTGAAGTAGGGCAGTGAGGAGGTCAAGAGTTGAATCTTTTTCAGATATTGCGCCATAACGGGGTCGCGCGCCTCATACTCTCCGTTGATTTGCCCGGAAACGAGTTGCGATTCCGTGTAATAAGCTCTGAGGTGCTTTACTCCAATCTCCTGGGCTAGCCTTAATCCGGCCAGCAGGGCTTCGTACTCCGCTTGATTGTTGGTGGCTTCGAAAAGAAACCTCAGGGCACACTCGATTTTTTCTCCTTCCGGCCCGGCAAGAATGAGGCCGGCGCCACTCCCTTGAGAATTCAATGCGCCGTCCACATGGAGGATCCAGGTCTCTCCATCACCGCTCGGCTCGGGCCTGGGCTGCTCCCTAGGAGCCTCTTTGAGATCTTCTTCCGCCCAAGTGCACTCGACCAGGAAGTCAGCCAGGACTTGGGACTTCAAGGTCGGTCGTGCTTGGAAAGAGATGTCGAATTCTCCTAGCTTGATGGCCCATTTGGCGAGTCGGCCCGAAGTATCCGGACGGGCCAGGATGGCTCGGAGAGGTTGGTCCGTGAGCACCACGATAGGATGGGCTTGGAAATACGGGCGAAGACGCCGGGCAGAGACTATCAAGGCGAAAATGACTTTCTCTGTTTTGGAGTACCTGACCTCGGCGTCGTGTAGGACCTTGCTCATGTAGTAGACAGGCTGTTGGCCCAGATGGCAACCCAAGAGGGGGGGGGGGTGAATTGGGTACTTTAAAAATTAAGCATTTTAAAATAATTTAAACTATTGATGAGAGGATATACACAATTAATTCAAGTTAAAGCACAATAGCAAGAGAGAGAGACAAATAAACACGGCAAACACAAAGATTTTATAGTGGTTCGGTGTATCCAACACCTACGTCCACTCCCAAGCTCCACTTGGGTCCACACTATAATCTCCTTGATTACAGTCGAGTTGTTTTACAAGCTCACAACCCAAACTTGTTATTTTCCGGGATCACAACGAACCCAGCCGGTTTTACACGGGCTCACCAGCACAAAACCCAACACACAAGCTATCCTTAGCTTGTGCCGAGGTAAACTACCTCCACTAATTCAATCCACTGATTGAATTAGCAAACAACAAGATAAAAATATGAGTTTAGTACAAAACAGCTCCTTTTGAGCAGATATTTCAAAATAAAAGCAAAGTTTAGAAGGGCCTGTTTAGATTCGATTTGAGTGCAGGCTTTTCTTCTTTTCTTCTTTTCCTCAACTCCTTTGAAGTGTGGAATCGGGCCTCAGCTCAGATTCTTCACGGATTGAATGTTGGAGTTAATTTGAACTTATTCTCCCTTTCTTTGAATGTTGAAAATCTCTTGATTTGATCTTGAATGGCTCTTGGATTTTCTTCTAGACTTTCTTGGATTGATGAACTTGAGCACAGATGAAGTCTCCTTTGATTTCACTCCTTCTCTTTCACTCTATTTTTGAATCTCGGATTTTTCAAATGACGCTCTGTTTTTCTCTTTCTGAAAGATTTTTTTTTCTCTCTTGATCTATATATGTATATCTTTTGATTTGAAAATGGCCTCTCTATTTATAGACTCTGCAAAAATATAGCCGTTAGAAACAAAGAAATATAGCCGTTATTGAAAAATATTACCGTTGGCGCTGAGTTGGCATACAGAAAAAGTCACGCCCAGATTTGTTGGAGTCGGCTCCAACTTTAGGCGAGTCGGCTCGAAGACGCGATGCCAAAAATAGAAACATTCAGATAGTTAAGGGGTCGACTCAAGAAAAATAAGGTGTCGGCTCCTGACAGTCGGGGGTCGACTCATGAAAAGCAAGGGGTCGACTCGAGAAGTGCTCAGAAAAATAACTCTCTGGAGTCTGAGCAGAGTCGACTCTTACAGTCATGGAGTCGGCTCGACAATATCGGGGGTCGACTCTTGAAATCACAGGGGTCGACTCGAGAAAATCAGGAATCTCTGTATACTGAGTGGAGTCGACTCTGAAACTCTAGAGTCGGCTCCGGAACGTATCAAAAATCAGAGAATTTTCTGATTGACTTTGAAATTCGTTCCAGATTAATTTTAAATCAATTTTTGACTTGAATATAATAAATTTGACATTAAGAATCAATTCAAGATATGTTCCAAAAACTCATTGATTGAAATATGAAGTATAAAAATTTCTTTTTGAAAGCTTAAACATGGAGCTTGAAGCTACTTTCCAATTGATTATAGTCATACTTAACATACTCATTGATTATGAGAAATAAATTCATTGCTCATGTAAATAAATTCATTGCATCTTTTAATATACTCATGGCTTTTGGTAATCATCAAAATCAATAAAATTGGGGCAACAATTTCTCAACAATCTCCCCAACAATCTCCCCTTTTTGATGATGACAAAAACATTGAGTATATGCATGATTAATTGAAGAATTTATTTAATTTTCATAGTTAGGCTCCCCCTGAATGAGGTAGCTCCCCCTATGAAACTCAAATAAATATCCCATTCATTCAATTTAAACTCATACACAGTTTAATGTCAAAATTCAGCATTTTCATCTAAATTGCTTTTTCATTCATTCTCTGTATGTGTAATGTTTAATTATTACTCCCTTCTCTCCCCATTCAATTATTTATTATATGCATATACAATAACATTCGTTTAATTTCTCCCATGCATATACAGTCATGTATAAAACTCTCCCCCTTTTTTGTTATCAACAAAAAGGTAGAGAAGCATCAAACACAATCACATTCACGATTTAAGATATGCTTTAACATGAACTGAGATTCATTGATAAATAAGAGAAGTACATTCAAACTCAAACTTCATTGAACATTCAAAACTAACTTTTCATTACTTCATTATATCAAAATGTAAATCATAATATAAATTTCATTACATTGCAAAAACTAAACATCCATTACATCAAAAATGTGTCCTTACAATTCTTGTTAAGTGATCTACGATGTTCTTCATTCCATCAGTTTGAAGCTTGACATATTCTCTCAGTCTTTCGTCCACAAAAGTACAAGCAGTTAAAATCTTGTCTTGAAGCTCGGCATTGCACTTTGCATAAGTCTTACCATCTCCACAAATGTCTTTAAGTTCTTCAAAAATATTCTTTAAATCACCACTTAAAGACTCAGTAGAGGAGCTAAGAGTAGATTCAATCTTGGTAATTCGATCTTCTAATGAATAGAGAGTTTCTTTAAGATTCATGAATTTACTGTCAAACTCAGTCTTCATTCTATCCTCTTGAGCATCAAGAAGACTCTTGAGCTGCTCTAACTGAAGATCCGAAAAACCAACTGATGAAGAAGATGGCTGATCAAACATTGGAGCAGGAGAAGGGGCCGGAACTGGAACAGAAGAACTAGGAGGCACAGGTGATGAATGTCTAACAGAAGGTCCAGGTGCCTCAACATCAGCGGCTCTATCTTCCAACTGATTTTTCCTTTCCCATCTACCATCTTTCTTCACAAATCCCATCCTATGAATAGTAGCCAAGCTATAGTAATCAGTGTGTCTCAAATTTCTCAATGGCTCACTATCGGAAATAATTATCCCTTGGCTTTGAAAAATCTTAGTTAATATCATGCCATAGGGTAGACTTGATTTCTTCTTGCTCCCACAGTCAGCTATGTACCAAATTATCATATTCGGAAGATTGATAGGTCTCCCAGCCACTACAGCATCCATAACAAAAATGTCTCTCTCAGATACATAATCAAACCTCCCAGTCTTAGGGAACAGAATCCTACTGCATATGTTATGGAGAAGCCTTAATTCCAAAGATAGTTGATTTGCTTGGACTTCTTCAAAACCAACAATTTCTTTATTTAACAATCTTGATAAAGCCGGGCTCCTATCATCAGGTGAAAATGTAGAAGGACCAGACACTGAAAGATCCAAAAGTCTTGAGAGTAATCCACTGTGACATTTATCCTATTTCCTCTAATCAAGCTGACCAATCCATTATCTCCTCTTGACAAATTTTTATAAAACTCTTTAACCAAGGCGGGGTAGGTTGGGCAATCTAATGAACACATTTTCTCCCATCCCATTTCAATTAATTGTCTTCCTACAAGAAAACCCTCCGCCTCAAATAGCTCAAAATCCACCTTTCTCCCGGTTGTAATAATTCTATCGGCTAGGCGGTCTACCTGAGAGGTGGCCGCAGCAGGAGAAGCACTCGGGTTGAAGAGGACGAGGTGGAATCCATGCTCGGAGACGGTTCGCGAGCGGGACGCCTCACCGTCTTCTTCCTCTTCATCCCGGCCGCTCCAAGGCTAGAACCACGGGTTTTAGGTGCCATTGATTTAGTGGAAAGGTTAATCAAGGGTTTCTAAGGATTTGGTAGGTTGGGAAAATCTTTGGAGAGAGATTTTGATTGATTTGAGAAGATAGAAATGAACGAGGGGTCGACTCTGCCCTAGAAAATCGACCTGGGACCACTTCGAGTCGGCTCCCGCAAAGTGTGGAGTCGACTCCGGGTAGTCACAGAAACCTAACCCGAAGTGGAGTCGACTCGCACAGAGATGGGGTCGGCTCCAGAGTTTCAGCAGAAACATGGAGTCGACTCCGATACTGATCGAGTCGGCTCCGAGACCATTTCAGAGCAAAAACATAAAGTTTCAGAGAATCTGAAATGTGTCCGGACATTGATCATAGAAATTGATAAAAAATCATTGGATTTTAATAGATCAATTAGATATGAATTCTAGATAAGATTTCCTTAAAGATCAGGGATTTGAAAGAATTTTAGATAAAATTTCCTTAAAATCAAAGGATAGAAAGAGTTCTAGATAATTTTTCTTAGGGGTTTCAAATTCATTCTAATGGATCACAAATCCCTAACTCTCCTCTAAGATAACAGAATCTTTCTTCACTCAAGGGTTTTGTAAATATATCTGCTAATTGATCTTCAGTATTAACATAATCAAGACATATTTCTCCATTAGTTACATGTTCTCTAATAAAATGATATCTAATTTCTATGTGTTTTGTCCTAGAATGTTGAATTGGATTTTTTGTTAGATTAATTGCACTTGTATTGTCACATTTTATAGGTGTTTTGTCAAGTGTGATACCATAGTCTTCAAGTTGTCGCTTAATCCATAGGATTTGAGCACAGCAACTTCCAGCTGCAACATATTCAGCTTCAGTAGTTGATAATGCAACTGAATTTTGCTTTTTGCTAAACCATGAGATTAAGTTACTTCCTAAGAATTGGCATGCACCACTTGTGCTTTTCCTATCTAACTTACATCCAGCATAATCAGAATCAGAATATGCAATTAAGTTCAATGTTGAGTCTCTAGAATACCATAAACCTACATTTTTTGTTCCATTTAAGTATCTTAATATTCTTTTAACAGCAATTAAGTGAGATTCTTTAGGTTCTGATTGAAATCTAGCACATAGACAAACAGAGAACATTATATCAGGTCTACTAGCAGTTAAGTAGAGTAGAGATCCGATTATACCTCGATAATACTTTTGATCAACTTTCTTACCTTCCTCATCTTTGTCTAACTTGCATGAAGGACTCATTGGAGTTCCAAGGGGTTTTATTGAATCCATACCAAACTTTTTGAGTAGTTCCTTCGTGTACTTGGTTTGGTTGATGAAAATCCCTTCCTTTTCTTGTTTGATTTGGAGTCCAAGGAAGAAGTTGAGTTCTCCCATCATGCTCATTTCAAACTCACCCTGCATCAACTTAGCAAATTCTTGACATAGAAGATTGTTAGTAGCACCAAAAATAATATCATCAACATATATTTGAACTACTAATAAATCTTTACCTTTTCTTTTCAAAAATAATGTTTTATCTACATTTCCTCTTATAAAATCATTTTCAATTAAGAATTTACTTAATCTATCATACCATGCTCTAGGTGCTTGTTTCAAACCATATAATGCTTTGTGCAATTTAAAAACGTGATTTGAAAATTCATGATCTTCAAAACCTGGTGGTTGTTCTACATACACTTCTTCATTTATAAATCCATTTAAAAAGCACTCTTTACATCCATTTGAAATAAGTTGAAATTCATGTGACATGCAAATGCAAGTAATAGTCTAATGGCTTCTAATCTAGCTACTGGTGCAAAGGTTTCATCAAAATCAATACCTTCTTCTTGATTATATCCTTTTGCAACTAATCTAGCTTTGTTTCTAATTACTATGCCATTTTCATCTAGTTTATTTCTAAATACCCATTTTGATCCTATAACAGAATGATCTTTAGGTCTTTCTACTAATGTCCATACATTATTTCTAGTAAATTGATTTAATTCTTCTTGCATAGCTAACATCCAATTATTATCTTTTTCAGCTTCTTCAATAGTTTTAGGTTCAATTTGTGATACAAATGCAAGATGATTACTAATATTTCTCATAGATGATCTAGTTCTTATTCCTTGAGATGGATCACCTATAATCAATTCCTTAGGGTGACTATAAGCGTATCTCCAATCTCTAGGAAGATCTATATCATTATGATTAGTGTTAGTATCATCATCCTTAGGTGAATCATTATCTTTAGCCTCTTGCTCATGATCTGAAGATACATCAATATTTAATTTTTCAAGATCTTTCTCAATTATGTTTGTATCTTCCTCATCATCAAACTTTTCGGAACTAGTTGCTAAAGATTCATCAAAAACTACATGAATGGATTCTTCAACAATTAAAGTTTTCTTGTTAAATACTCTATATGCTTTACTAGTTGTTGAATATCCTAAGAATATTCCTTCATCAGATTTAGCATCAAATTTGCCTAAATTATTTTTACCATTATTATGAACAAAACATTTACAACCAAATGCATGAAAATATCTAATATTAGGTTTTCTGTTTTGCCATAGTTCATAAGGTGTTTTCTTAAGTATTGGTCTTATTAGGGCTCTATTTAAAATGTAACATGCCGTGTTTATAGCTTCCGCCCAAAAGTACTTTGGTAGGTTGCTTTCACATAGCATGGTACGGGCCATGTCTTCTAAAGTCCTATTTTTCCTTTCTACAACACCATTTTGTTGTGGGGTCCTAGGTGCAGAAAAATTATGATTAATACCATTTTCAGCACAAAAATTTTCAAATAGGTGATTTTCAAATTCAGTTCCATGATCACTTCTTAGAGACACTATGGTAGTGTTTTTCTCATTTGTGACTTTCTTAAAGAATTTCAGGAATATCGAGAAAGTCTCATCTTTGTGAGCTAAAACAATACCCAAGTGTATCTAGAGTAATCATCTACAATCACAAGACCATATTTCTTTCCTCCTAGACTTGTGGTTCTAGTTGGTCCAAAAAGGTCCATGTGAAGTAGCTCTAATGGCCTAGAAGTTGAAACAACATTTTTAGATTTGAAAGAACTTCTTGTTTGTTTTCCAAATTGACATGCATCACATATTTTGTTGTTTTCAAAATCTATTTTAGGTAACCCTTTAACTAAGTCCATTTTAATTAGTTTTGAAATTAGGTGTGTGCTTGCATGACCTAATCTACGATGCCATAACCATCCAATTTCATTCATATTAGCATTATCAGCAATTAAGCAATGATCACTCATAGATAATTTATCTAGATCAACCAAGTAAACATTGCCATGTCTATAACCAGTAAATACAATGCTATTATCAATGGAATTAGATACTGTGCAGAAAGAAGTTTCAAATGATACTTTAAAATCTTTATCGCACAATTGGCTTATACTAATTAAGTTATGCTTCAAACCATCAACATAAAGTACATTATCTATAAAAGTGGATGGAGTTATACGGATTTTACCAAGGCCCATAATCTGACCTTTACCATTATCACCGAACGTAACAACTCCTCCTTTCTTTTCTTCAAGGGTGATGAATTCTTCTTTGTCACCCGTCATATGTCTTGAGCAGCCACTATCAAGATACCACTTTCTCTTTGATCTTTTGGCCACATGACATTCCTGCAATAAAATCAAACTTTATGTTTAGGTACCCAAGCTTTCTTGGGTCCTTCATGGTTAGTAGCAACAAATATTGTTCCTTTTGGAACCCATATTTTCTTCCCTTTAAAATTTAAATTCTTATTTGGTTTTTGTAAATTACATTCAAATGATTTATGCCCTTTTAAATTGCATTTAAAACAAGTGATGTTACTTTGGCTAGCACGTACAAAAATATTTTTCAAAGATTTTTGTTTTCTAAATGTATTATATCCTAATCCAGCCTTATCAAAAACTGCTTTTTGACTTTCTAAAATCATGTTTAGTTTAGTAGAACTTAAGGTGAATTTATCAACAATATCTTTGTATTTTTTAACTTCTTTCTTTAGAAATTCATTTTCTACAATATGCTGTTCATTTCCCAAAGATAGAGTTTGTATTTGCTTTTTCAAATCTTTTATTAGATTTTCGTTTTCAGATTTTAGTATATTAATTTCATGAGTAAAATCATCCTTTTCTTTAAGAAACATCTCCTTTTTACCTTTTAAATCTTTAATTGCAAGCATCACTTCATTTTTCTCTTTAATTAAGTTTATGTTTTCAGTTTTCAGAGATTTATATTTCTTTTTCAAAATTTTAAAATCATCTACAAGTTCATTGAAGGCTTCAAATAATTCATCAAAAGCAAAATCATCACAAGGGTTTTCAGAACTTACCTCGTCGTCGTCGTTCGCCATAAAACAAATGTTGGCAACCTCTTTTTGTTCTTCTTCTTCGGAAGAAGATTCATCACTGTCGCTCCAAGTTGCAACATACGCTTTCTTCTTTTTCTTGAAAGTCTTTTTCAATTGCGGACAATCATATCTATAATGCCCCGGTTTCTTACATTCATAACAGATCAAGGGGTCTTTCTCTTTGTCCTTGTCCTTATCTTTTTCCTTTTCTCCTTCCATCTTATTTCCAAATTTCTTTTTGTGGAAGGGTTTCTTTCTCCTCATAAATTTCTTAAATTTTCTTGCTAGAAGAGCTGTGTCTTCATCATCATCCTCATCATCGCTGCTGCTATCTTCAACTTCTGCAGCCTTGAGGGCAATTGTCTTCTTCTTTTTGCTATCCTCCTCCATGTTGCTTCATTGTCAATTCATGGGTCATAAGGGATCCAAGAAGCTCTTCCAAAGGTAAAGTGTTTAGATCTTTGGCTTCTTGAATGGCTGTCATTTTGGCTTCCCATGATCTTGGTAGTGACCTAAGAATTTTGCGAACCAAATCAGCATTAGTATAGGTTTTTCCAAGACTCTTCAAACCATTAACAATATCAGTAAATCTAGTATACATGCATGTTATGGTTTCAGATTGTTCCATGCTAAACAATTCATATTTATGCACAAGTATATTAATCTTAGATTCTTTAACTTGGTTGGTTCCCTCATGGGTAACCTCTAATCTATCCCATATCTCTTTAGCGGAATTACAGGTAGAGATACGATTAAATTCATTAGCATCAAGAGAACAATATAAAACATTCATGGCTTTTGCATTAAGCTGAGCCATCTTCCTATCATTTTCATTCCAATCCCTTTCGGGCTTAGGAACTATAGAACCATCAACTAAGTGTGTGGGTGTACTAGGTCCATTAATTATGACACTCCACAATTCATAATCTGAAGCTTGAATGAATATCCT